>BMAW01021059.1:23466-55521 GCA_019974015.1 Nephila pilipes | reverse complement strand
TTTTTTTTTTTTTTTTTTTTTTTTTTTTTTTTTTTTTTTTTTTTTGTCACTCAAAACAGTAATTATCTAAAATTTAGTACCGACATTTCCTCCTTTCAATACGGACACAAGTTTCCTCCTCCCCCATATTTGATAAGGTTTAGGTCACATGAGTGTTAAAGCTATATCGACGCATTTTAAAAAGTATTTGTCTCTGTTAACTTTTTTTTTCGAGTACTATAATGGGAACACAAGTTAAAGTTAAATATTTTTAAATTAAATATAATATCATATCATCCACACATTCAATTTTTTCAAACAGCACAAATGTTATCTTAGATTATTGTATTATTGTTCTCATATGTCCTCTTTTTAACAAAAGAGAAAGAAAAAATAAGAACCAATTCAAAACAAGTTTCAATTTAGTTCTATGAGCAATTTAATACCTCATACATAATTTTTCTCAGTTAATTAATTCTGACCTTAATTTATTTAATTTAAATAATTCAGAATATCAGTATGTTTGTGAAGTCAAATACTCAAGCAAAAACTAAGAACTAATCAGCTATTTTTAACTTATTAGATTATTTTTTACGGGTAAAGAATAATAAAAGTAAGCCTCGAGCTAGGATGTATTTTGAGAGGTGAAACAAATAAAAATCTCGCCACTCTTGAGATGTACATTAAAATAAACCTTGCATAAATAGAAAACAAATTTTAAGTTGATAGTCAGAATTCAAGAATTAAAAATTCAGTCCTAGTCTAATTTCATCACATTGAAAGACAAATCTCCCTCAAATTCATTGGGAGTCGGTGATATTTTCATCATAAATATAAAGGAAATTCATTTCAATACTGTTTATTCAAAACAACATTTCCTTCTGAATATATATAAGAACAAAATGCAACTTGAAATGAAAACAGTATTATGTGCTGAGTGTGTAATGTAAAAAAAAATATAAAAATAGCTCTTATCCATATCATCCATAATACTAATGTACTGCAAAACACTCATAACAAATTATGAGTTACAGAAGTTGTTTCCATATAAAACAAGTAAGTATTTTTTTTTATTTTGCTTTCTTAACATATTGCAAAGAGGATAAGCAACTTTGGAAGATAAGCATGCCAACGCTGGAAACGTACAACTGATAGAATCTAAAAATTCACAGAAAGCGATCAAAATAAGAAAAAGGAAACCGTACAATTCCTTAAAAATTTATCATATTTAACCAAGAACTGCCTATGGATAAAAAAGGAGAAAAAGAAAAAGGAAATATAGTAAATTTTCAGTTCTAAAATCCTTAGATGAATTATATTATTTTTACGAAGATTTAAAACATATCAAACCAATTTTTCAAATTCAAGTTATTTATGATACTATTCTCACTCTTAAAAAATATTATCAGCTATGCTGTACAGCATCCAATTTTTTAAAAAGTAAGCAAGTATTTTTTGATCTTTGGAAACATAAATTCGATTTGTAATGAGGTATGATAAAGAAAGATGTGAATTTTCTGCACTTATGAAAAATTGAAATACATTTATAATATATTTAAAGTTGCAGAAAACTACTTAACGTTGATTAAATTGATTATTTATTCATCATGCTTGTGCCATATTTATTTTGTTTCAGATGTGACCATTTGATATGAAATGCAAATGTACAAGTATGATTCAGAACAATGTCTTGTAATATCATGGAAGACGTAAACAGAAACATATTGAAAAAAAAAAAAATTGGTATTTTTAGTTTTGAACAAAATTGAAGACAGAGAACTACTTATGACATTGCATCTCTTTTCATGAAATAAAATGTTTTATTCTGTCACGTTTTCTTTTTCTGTCGATTAGTTGATTTGGTTTCTTTCTTAGTTCATTTTCCTACCATATTAAAAAAAGAAAACTTTTCGGTTTATAACGCAGTTTTTCTACTCTAAACTTTTTATTTTGAATACTGCTTAGAGTCGTTTAAAAATGATGTTTCTCTTTATTTATACTTCAGAATATCTAAAACAAATCTACTTTAAATTTTTGCATAGTCATGATAATGTTTTTTTAAAACAAAATGAGTAGAACAGCTTATTTTTTTTCCTAAATTGTATTTCAAAATAATAATAATGTATAAAATCATGACAGTTCATATAAAAACTTTTTTTTCTCATGTATAACAGATTTTTTTTACAAATATCTAAGTATTCATCAAATTCTTGTGATATTACTCATAATAATTAACCTTTATTTCCGTTGCTAATTTTAAGAAAATATCTAAGCTTTAATAATATAAATAATATTCTCACATATCAATGTATTTGTAAAATATACTAACGTTTCTGATTTCTGATATTTATATTTACAATGCAACTTTTTAGAATGAATCAGAAGTTTAAAAATATCCAATATTTGTTTATTAGTCAATACCTTCGGGCATCACGCCATTTCATTTCAAATCTTATTTGAAGCTTTTAGTCTTTTCAATGAACTTTCCTTTTTTCTGGAATAAAAAAAAATAGAATTTTTTTTGCTCACGAAGGGTTTATTTCTGAGAAAGTTTATTATCACCATGGAGTCAAAATCTTGAGGAAATTAATTCACCAGAGGGATTATTTCCTAGACTTTCCTTGGGACAAATAATATGAAGAAAATCCTTTTGGTAATTCTAGAAGGTAATACTAGGATATGCAATCAGCACGAAAGTGTTGAAAACTTTAGATTTTAATTAAAATACTTTATTTTATTCCATTGTAGAAGTTTTCCGCTCGAAGAATATTAGAGCCATATTGAATTCTTAAGTTTTCAAAGTTTCAATACACTATGAAGTGAAAGAGAAGTAACTTTGCATTTCATCGCTAATCCTCAACTAAATATGTATTTTGAAAATTACTTGGGATACATAACACTTCTTTGCATAATACAGGTTGATTAAAAATGAAATATTTTAAATCTACAATACATAGTCACACATTTAGCAATAATTTTAAATATAAAGTTTAACTAGTTATTTTGTGCTGCTGAAGTTCAAATTTTCTTCAATTAATAAGAATTTATTTTTTCAAAGATGCAAGGAAAGGAAAAGATGTTTAAGATAAGTTATTTGTGATCAGGATAATTCATCATAAGATAACGAAAAATTAGGCAGAATCTGTGTAAAAATAAAATAACACTATTTTTACCAAAAACAATTTAAGTATTTTCTATGCCATACAATTCCATATTCATTCAGATATTTGTCTTTTTAAATACTTTGTACTATTTGAAAATTATTTATTCGTTTTATACAAAATAAGACATTTTCAAGTCATATATTCTATAGTAAAACAATACATATAACATAAAAAAGTACCCAATTTTCAGTTACAGGGAAAAAAAATTCATTATTATAATAAATTTCATTAAATGTTTAATTTTCGTTCCTCCCTTTTAATTGGATAAGCGTATTTTCTCCTTTTTTTTCTTTTTAAATTGATCAGAGTTTAATGAATTTGGGAATCTCTTTTTAGAATTTTCATTATTTTAGCACACTGCGAAAAACAGGTATTCAAAATCGAGTCTAAGAACTCACTTTGAATACTTCACATATTCAAAATGGCTCCAACCCCAACGTATTCAAATTTAAGATTCGAGCGTACTCATTTTTAGTAACAAGTACGTACTCAAAATGGAAACTTCACATACTCATTTTGAAGATATTTGTGTATCAAAAATGAGTGGGAAATAGAAAAATGAGTATATCATGTATTCATTTTTGAAACTATTACTGTATCGAATAAGAGAATGAAATAAGAAAATGGGCGTGGAACAATAAAGTGAGTATGTATTGCATTCATTTTTGATACTGTTACATCGATTATGAGTATGAAATAAAATGAATATGTATTGCATTCATTTTCGTATATGTATTGCATTCATATGCATTGCATTCATTTCTTTTTCAAACAAATGTGTAAGAAATTTGAGCTAGTAGTTCCAAAAGCAATTCAGTTCATTAAAATTGTATTTATGTTTCTAGAAGCAATATATAGTTTTGTTAAAATCCTATACCTGCAGAAAATTTAGTTTTATTTAAAGTTCAGACTTTTAATAAGTTATTGTAAATATCTTGGAAACATTATGATGAATATTAGATTTTCCATAGAAAAAACTTAGTGTAAAGTATTTTTTAATGCTCACCCCTCCCTTCTCCTGCCCCCCCTTTTTTTATCTAACATACATTTTCTTTTGAATTAACATCATAAAAAAGCTAATACCTATAATTAATGATTCCTTGTGAAAAGAGAAAAAAACTAACTAAATAGCATTTTTGAAAAATTTATTCTGAATATCACACACAAATAATCAGGTATATAAAAATTTCTTAATTTTGAAACAAGAATATTAAGAAAAGTATAAGTTTTAAACTCCTACAAATGAAGGAATGTCGTTTTATAAATCACTTATAAACTGTGCTATCTAATTCGTACTATAGTCCGACTTCAATGTCATTTGTACAACATAGATTATGTTTTCATGTAATGTTCAATGAGGCATCATTTAAAATATAGGAAGTTCAAATATGTAAAGGTCTTCTTTCAAATCAACAGCTTGTGAAGTTATTAAATATGAGTAAAAATTCTTTTCAAACAGTGCTGTTTCAAATAAATATGTTAAATATGCATCGTGATTATGTATACAATTCTTTAATTTTTCGAAAGAGAGACAAATCATCTACACAACCAATTAATACAGCTATATTTTTAGAATATGCTGTACCTTTATGGAATAAACTATTATATGTAAGAATTTCTGCTTGGTCTGTCAAACCATCCATTCTACATAGCTGTTTTTGCTGCTTGAATTATAAACTTGGACATCCTTAGATCCCAAGACATTTGTTATACAGGGAATTCTAAAGTTTTTTTACTAAACACATGTGCCATTTTTAATTAGTGTTAGTGGATTAAAATTTACTTAGACAGAACTTGTCTTCTTATCATTATAAAAAAGTATCAATTTAACAAGACTTTTTTTTTGAAATATCACAAGTGTTTTCAAATCAAGCAAAGCAGTATGGTCATATGACAGCATAGCTTTTTTTTGCATTACGTATTATACAATAATATAAATCTAAATTAAACAATATTTTCATACTTAAGACAAAATATACATTATGCATTAGTTTGTAAGTACATTTAATTTTTATACTTAATGTCACATATTGTAGAGAAATTTTGGAATTTAGAATAATAAAAAGTATTGAAATTGATTAACGAGTTAATTTGCAGAATTATTTTTTTCCTTTTGTAATTTCTGATAAAAAAAAAGTATTGTAAAATTTACGAGAAATTACTCTCTTAGAAAGATTAATTAATTGCCTACAAAAGTGTTTTGTAGACTTGCTTATTTATATGCCCTTTTGAAATTGAACAAAAAATAAAACTAAAATTATTCCAAATTGAAAAACACTACCCTTAATATTTGTCTGTAAAAAAGTGCTTTTAGGGCAAAAATATATTTCAAGGAGAAATTGCGGTTACTGGTTAGCCACCTTTAAAAGCAGAATTTTAAATTAAGTGATTTTAGTACTTAAATATGCATCATGATATACATAAACTTTTTCAATTTTTTTTTTGACCTATATTATGTCTTACTGCAACAGCCACTTCTATAATCTTTTGGTGTTTGCACATTTGCTTAAAGTTGAGTTCCTTTTTGAATTGTATGAATCAAATAGTATGACTTATTAGGCATCAGAGTAAATTGCGTAAAACTTACAACTCTATATTTTTTAAATAATCTGCCAAAATTAGGTAAACATTTATCACATTCACCACATAATTAAATTGGTCGTAAATCATATATAACTAAAAATTAATAATTTTACCAAATATATTTGTCTACAAAAACAAATCGGTGTGGTCTGCGTCGTATTTCTCTATGTGTTAGTTGTTTACATCTTTCTTACACTTTATTCAGATTAATATATTTAATATTATCATATTTCTTACATTATTCAATTATTTACATTCGGGAGGAAATAATCTGAGTATATTTTTATATATGTATAGTCATATTCTCATTTAATTGTGTTGTTAAAATGTAGGTCGGTAAGCCTATTTAAACTTCCTTCTGGCGTTTGTTTGTGTACTTCCGATATGAGCTTTAAATGATTTTCTGCTTTAAACAGATATATTTTTGAAGTGTTAACGGTCCTTCCAGCCTTTTGTTTTGATTAAGCTTATTTTGTATTTCAAATCATTTTATGTTTTAATAGTGTTACGCATCATTAAATCATCAGTTGATTCTAACATGTTAAAAATAAAGCCCCCAAAATTTATTCTAGTATTGAAATTATTTTAAACCCTCTGAAACATAAATGTGATTAGTGAAAGTGTAATTAAGCTCTTCTGTATTATAGTATCTTTTATTTATAAACACTTTATATTTATCAGGCTGATTTTGCTTAAAAAATAAAGCAATAATGGATTAAATTATTTTCTCTTTTAATCGAGATACATAATTGAGATATAACAGTTATATAATTATTTATGATTTAAACAGGTACAATTTTGTACCTTGAATTAAAGTTTTTAAAATGTGTTTTGCAAACAAAATTAATTAATTAAATCATAAGTTGATTATAATGTTTCCAAAAGGTATCAACAGTATTTAAGAACACATGTGAATAGGTAAATTCTATATACTATTTCAAATTTAATAATATTTCACAATAAATTTTTCTTATTTTTCACAAAGTAATATTTATTAATCAAATACAATTTTTACTTAAATGTTTTAATGTATAATGAAGTGCAGAGATAATTCTGACTATCGTGAATAAATAGACACATATCAAAACTTATATTAGTGATAATCTGATTTTTAAAAATGTGTATAAAATATTAATTTTAAAAATTATATTTGAATCAAAATGATACAGTCGGGAGTAAATAATAGAATTTTTGAAGAAATAGAAAATTTTACATCCTATACATCTTGAGTACTGTTTAACAATCTGTTACGTTGCCTTGTCGTGCAAATGTTATTCTTGTTTCTTCCAGCCAACGCCGGAAACTCGTTTTTACTTTGTAATTCATCTCGAAACAAGCATATATTTTAAAAACATTAACTTTAAGAAGTGCATGAATAAAGTGTTTAAATTGTGTAAATAAAAATACAAATATCAACAAATAAAATGGCTAGATAATATGCTCCGTCTTGTACTATAGGGAATATTTATAAGTGTTTTTACAATTTAATGAATTATATATAACTATAGTGTTTGTGTCATATACCGAATACAAGAGAAATTGTTTTATTTATTCTGTGTGAATGAATGTTGGAGTTCATGCATAGAATAAAATCTGAATATACTGTATCAAATATTTATTTAAATATTTGCAACATTTTTGGGCCACTTTATAAAAAAACCCAGATATGAAATATCTGTGTTAAAACCTTAATTATATAAAAATCAAATTTTGAATTACGACACAAACAAGTAGTGGTTCCTCATCCCAAGTCATATGAGTTTAAAACTTATAACTTAAAAAATGTGAGACAATAGTGATGAAACGCAAGACAATCACTTATAACATGATGAACAGTATTAGGGCATAACAGGAAATATGCCTGATTAAATTGTGAAAATTTGGTTCCAAAATGCACATTAAATTTGTATTTAAATTAAAACCACATTCTTTATATATATATATATTCAAAAATATCTTATTCCTGTCTTAAAGCATCTGAAATTTACTTCAATTCATTAAATATTAATTTGGAATAAAAGCTATTTTTGTCAACATCTTATTCTCTCTGTATAATTTTTTACTTTTAAGTACCAAAATGTTATTCTAAAAAATATTCTCAGCATCATACACAAATATTCACAAGTATGAATATAATTTTCAACACTGATCTGTACGAATTAAAGACAAGAATTATCTAAAAATTCGATTACAATGTAATATTATGGATAGTTTGCAACGCACAAGTAATTACTCATTAGAAAATCCTTTTCTAAACTGATTAATAATAATTCTTGAAACATAATACAGTCATTCTGGATATTTTTTTCAATATAACTTTTCAAATATACAATGTTTTAAAAACATTTATTATTTTTGAATTCATAATTCATTCAAATTTGAAAATTCTTAATTTATACATCAACATTACCAGACAATTTAAATTTTTCGCCAAGAAGTACGCTAAACACAGATCCACCCGAATCAAATTATTATTTAAAATATTAGCAAATCACAAATTAGGATGTATTAAACTAACTAAATCATGGTATGTATTCATTTTAAAATTCATATGTTCATCTACATGTAGCTTAGTAAATACGAAATATAGATCGAAATATTTAAGCAAACCATATTTGTTTTTGAGCCCAAATTGATAAAATACGTAGCCAATTATAAAATGAACTTTTGTACTTCTTATATCTGTAATAATTTTGAGAGTGTTGATTTCCCCCCCCCTTTTTTGTTTTTGTTTTTAATACATGTAATGTTTTACATTCGATGAAGATATACGTTCAAATCTGATACAAACATACTCATTTCAAAATGAGTAAGTCTTGGTATTCAATTTTTAGTACATCTTTTTTCTCCAAACATGACTTCTAGCGAAAACGAAACGTCTGTACTCAATTTAAGCCTATCAATTTGTCATGTTTAGATAAATTTGACGAATCTTTTTAAATCAACCAAATTTCATTTTCAAATCTATGGGAGATATCAGATTATTATTTCAATGTACCAATTATAGGACAAAAAATTAAGCTAACAAGAGTTTTCTAAATCATTATAAGCTTAATTCTCACACAGTTTGAATTTTGAGTCACAAATTTATATTGATCCCAATTACCATATATGCCTAAGCCGTTTATGCCTTTTTAGATAGAAGAGACTACATGGAATGGCAAATAAAAGCTACATTAAACTGTAATGCAGTTAAAACTACAGTCCATTTCTTGTACTTATTTCTACGCAATCGTTTATATTTAAAAACTGCCCAAGAAAAAAACATCTTCACTTCTTCTCAGTTTTTGTTTAATCATAATAATCAAAATTTAGTAATAGTACTATAGATAAAGGGAATATCATGAAATGTATAAAGTATTAAAATATTAGGAAGAAAAGTACATTATTTTAACAACAGAGGATTGTTTGTCTTTCTTATGAAATTTTTGAAAAAATAGACTTGAATAAATTTGAATAGCAAATACTTAAATATAAATAATTATTGTTCAATAAATATTTTTAATAATTTTTAATAATAATTAAATTAAACCAAAATTGCCATATTTATGCTAAATTTTAACCTCGCGCAAAGATGCCTAGATTGGAAATATTTGATTTGCTTGTTTTTGTTTCCAGAGTAAATACTTAATTTATCACGAATTTCCTTGAAAATTCTTTTTCTAATTTCAAAAATAATTACATGCAACAATTGAAGCATAGATTAGTTGATTGTGAAAAATAATAAATATTGTTAGAGTTGTTTTTTTTTTTTTATGTTTGATTCAGATATTTTTCTTTTAAGGCTATTGGAAAGTAATGTACATATCACCTTCACAGTAAGCAAAAAATACCTTCAAAGTCAATTTAAAAACATATTTGGTATGCATTTGAATTATTTAGTGAGAGTATCACAAAGTTACTCAAATATTTAAGTTAAACTTTATGCTGCACAGCAGTCACGAGACATTTGGGCTCAACGTTAGAATTTTTTCTCTTAAGGATTTTTTTTTTTTTTATTTTTCATGATGCGTTATGGTACTTAATATTTAATGCTTAATTCGATATGAAATTTTAGGGGGAAAAAAGAAAACCATTTTTTTCGAACTTTCTATAGTTCATGTACAGCTTTAACATTCAAAGCCGTAAAAGCAAAAGAGTTTAAAATAATTAATTATTGAGTGATGTCATTCTTTTTGCTAATCTGTAAATTAAGACGTTTTAATTTACTCCCCTAAGGAGTGCTTATTAAAAAATCAATAAGGTACAGAACCAAAATTTTTGATGTTCTTTTTTATTTAACTCCCTTTTTCCTTTCTTTTTCAGAGAATGAGGGACAACTAAGCAAATAAGAATGGGTTAAGATAAACTTCGAAAAAAAATATATGTATAATTTATATATTGATTATATTATTATTGATGAAAGAGAGAGTATACATGAAATATTTTATTAAAACGTTTTTCCGAATTTCACTTGGTGTGTGTGTGAGTGTGTGTGTGTGTTAGTGTGTGAGTGTGTGTGTGTCATCAAATTTTCGATCGTTAATTTAACCAACTTCCCATCAAGCCAGAGCCTTGAAATTTTGAGAATCGTTCGTACCTGCCTAACAATGCAATATTTAGACATTTGCGACAAGTTTTAACTAATATTTCAATAATTTTAGTAAATCAAAATATTTTCCCCCTCGGTGCTTTTAGAATTGAGGAAAAAATTTCTTTCCCCCTCTGGGAACACCGGGCACTCCCCACACGCCACATGATGTATCGTAAAACTCACAAAGGGGAGATAGTAAGGGTTGCTGACTTTCAGTCAGTAATCATTCGCAAGAAAGAAAGATTCCAATATTTGGCATCGTGTCTTATCACAATAATTTTTTCTGAATTCTGGTTCCCATTTTTTTTTAATAGAATGACTTACAAACTTTCAAATGTATGTTTTGATTTTATGAGTATTATGAATTTTTAATACACTCACAAATGTCTCTTTTTAAGTAAATTTTAAAGTTAAAAATAACTAACAGTTTTAACTAATATTTCAATAATTTTCTTTTATAAACTTTGCCACCATATAAAAACGTTGTTTTTAAAAACGTTGGTTTTTATCTCGAATTATTTAAATGTACGGTAGCTCTGAGAGCGCTGCGAAAGATTTTTGTAACCCTTCTATTTCAATTAAGAATACGATTTAATGCTCGTCCGGTTAGCTGAGCCAGTAATGTCCTATAATAAAGGATGTATTTGAACCCTGAGGCTTAGAATTTCTTTATGACGCCTCAACAGTGTGGCCTGAAGCCTCGTTGAAAAGGCAAATAAATAATTATATATTTACAGAATACTGATCTAGTTTGAATTAATTGAAATAATATATACATTAATTATATTACTAAGCAAGGAGCATTATTGATGAATACTGATTAAGAAATAGTGTTGTTATATAATTTCGGTTTTGGTTTATTGACTTAACATTATTGTCTAAATTATCATAAGAAAATGGCAGAATAAAGAAATATTAAAAAAAAGTCTAGGATACATACAATCATTAAATTCTTAACTATAAAAACATTCAAGTAAAATTTTTAAATTACTGAAACATGAGTTGGTTCATAATCTTACAAAATGAGAAAAAATTAGACATACAAAAGCAAATGCTTGTAAAGATTGTAAAGAAGAATAGATTAAGATCATCAGATAAAGAAATATTTAAGTTAACTGATGATAAGGATATAAAAAATAAAGTTGTAGTGTCCACAAAATTCTCTGAAAAAAATTTAATACAGATGAAAAAATAATGTTTTAATATTGAAAACGAAAATAGACACATTAAAAAAAAACTAATGGATCAATCAGTGAAAACGTTAATGAAACGAGTTTCATTATCTGATATTCCAAGTTACCAAAATTATTATTATAAAAACTCTTCGGTGAATCCGGAAGTTTTTGGGAATTTTGGAACCATATGAAGATGTTATTCATAATGATAATGATAATTTCAGCAAAATTGAGAAATTTACTTATTTCAAAGTACCTTTGGGTGGATCTGTACTAAATTCGATAAGAGTTTTTACCTGAACAGATAAAAATTAGAACCATCTCATTAAATTATTTAACCGAAAGATTTGAGAAAAGAGACATAATAGTAAATAGTCACATTTCAAAATTATTGAATTTAGATCCAATTAAAGTTTCGAACAATGTTAAGGCGTTAAGAAATATGTTCAGGAATCTTGAAATGCTCGAAGGCTTAGAAATAGGATCTGAGACTTATGGACAGTTATTATTATGTTCAATTCTTTTGCAATTATCTCGAAGGCATGAATTTATATTTCAATCGAAAGCTGTCATAAAAAAAGACATCAAAGTTAAAAAATTGTTATCATTCAATACATATAGGGACGAAGTTAAATACCGCTTGATTTCAACTATGGTGTATGATTCTAGGACAAAAAATACAAATTTCCCAATATTTAAATCGAACGAAAGAACTCTAACAATTTCATGCCAATAGCTGTAACATTTGCAACTAATTATCATATAGTTCATTTTCTGTAACTTTATTCATAATGTTATGTCGTAATCATAATAATATGTCGAAGTAGAAAGAAACGAAGGTTGTCGTTTTAATTTTTTTGGCTTGCCCATATAAGTTCGCAGTGCAGAATCAATACCAAACCATGTGAAAATGTAAAGGAATGTTTAATCATACGTCGATTTGTTTGCCTATTGATAGCAAAATAAATAAAAAAATAGTTTCTGCTTCTAATGATTAGTCTATAATATAAAATATTTCGCATTTAAATACTGAAAACAAAGCATTAAATATGTTTTTATTGTAAACTTGTATGGCGAAAATAAATTCCCTTCCAACTAAAAATAATATAACTATGTTGTTAGACAGTGCTTCCACCAAATCTTTCATAAATAAAGACATTGAAAATAATTTAAAACTACCGATTTATCAGGACTAAGAAACTTAAAAGTGTTTGTATTTGTTCTCGATACTCAACTGAAAAAATTTATCTTGTTACAATTGTTGAACTTACTATTCGTGATTCACAAAAACGAATTGTCGTTCCAAACAAAATAATAAGCAAATTGCGTTCGAGTCATAAATATTTTGGAAGAAATATCTTATCCGAGTGCGGGATCAAAAGTCGATATTCTGATTGGAGCAGACGCCTTTTGGAGTGTTAACTCAAGAAATAAAAATAAAAATTAAAAAAAAATCGAAGAATTTGTACCGCATTGAAATACTGTTTGGATTTTCTCTCTGCGGAAAAGAAAGTAATGAATTTAAGTTAAACCTACTGAGATTCAAAATTTATGCATTGGGATAAGTGCATTTTTTTATTTCTATTTTAGAACAAGTCAATACAAATCTGAATGATAATAACGTTAAATTAGACCAATAAATTATTTAACATCAAAAGAAAATAAATGCGAGGAACACTTTTATGTAACTTGTAGATACAAGCGGTAGAATTTGCTTAACTTGCCAATTAAAAATGACAGCATAACTTTGAGTTTTTCCAAAAAAATGGCTATTAATAGATTTTTGGTTTCTGAGCAAAAATTAGAAAGAAATCAAAAACATTAAAATATGTATAATGAGTTCGTGAACACAAATTTGAAATTAAATTATGCGTAAATTTTACCATCCTATGAGCGCCAAGAAATATTAAATATTACAAACTATCTACCTCGCCACATTACAAGGAAAAAAGAAAGTACAACTGCTCTTAGAGTTATGTTTGATATTTCGGATTTAACAGCCAACGGTATAACATTCAATTGTCAACCCAAAATTATAGAACGATATCTTTTACGATGTTCCGTTGTTTCAAATGCGCCATTCATGCTGCTTTCAAAGACGTACCTATCAAATGCTAGTGTTTGATTCTGATTTTTTTTATATAAAAAGAATACTTTGGAGAATGTCTCCTAATGATAAGTTGGAAGAATAACTCTTACAAACTGTAACATAAAGAAACTTCTGCACTCTGTAATCAACAGTAAATGCTTTTCAACGATTTGTTTATGAAGAAATAAGGTTTACTTTAAGTACAGATGCCATTTTGTGAGATTTTTACGAAGATGATTTACTTTCTGGAAATTATTATAATTCTTTTGGAATTCAGTTACAAAAAGAATTGATTTTACTATTTGAATTTGGTTGATTTCAACTCAGGAAATGGACATCTAATGACAGAACTGTAAGATTTTTTACCAGTTGGTTATGTCGAAACTAAAAGCTTACTTGTTATTGATGCTAATAATTCTGTAAAAGCTGTAGGCAGGTATTGATATGCAACCTCAGATTATTTCTTTTGCAAGGTTCGCTTTTCCATCGAAACGAAAAATACAATAAAACGGAAAATAATAACTGAAGTTTCAAAACTCTATGATCATTTTGGTCTTGTGGCACCAAAAATAGTTTCAGACAAATTACTCATTCAAAAATAGACATCTAGACATTGTTTGGAGGACGAACTCCCCGATAAACATAAAACGGAATATATACTCTTTCTAAATAAATTTTTGACCTTGAACAGTTGAAAACGCCAAGCAATATAATGATTGATAGTTTTACTTTCATTCATCTCCTCGGATTTTCAGATGCCTCTGAAAGGGCTTATAAAGCTGTTGAGTACCCACGATGTAAAAATAAAGCAATAAATATTCAGCTTTTGACTATAAAAAGTTGTTTTTCACCTTTAAAACAAGTATCACTTCAACGGTTAGAACAAAATAGTGCTGTTATTTTGGCCAAATTGGTAAATAAAGTTCCAAATACTTTAAAAGTAAATATCAGTTCTTGCTGAAACAGATTCCTTATATTTCTATCGGAGATTGAAAGCTTACCTTAAAATTGATGACTTTTGTAATCAATCAAAAATATCAGCAACGTAATTAATTTACCATATAATATTCTGATGAAGAATTATTACTACATAGTTTGAGTAAATCGTATTAATATTTGCTTTTTTTTGTGGTATTATATCTTTTTTCTGGTGGCCGCTTTAGCCTAGTCGATAATTGCCTAATCGCGAACTCACGGCCGAGTCGTAGGTTCATCGAGTCGTAGGTTCAAACCTGTAATGCCATTAAAGACCCACCGTGTAAGCGGGACTGATGCATGTTAAATCTGTTGAAGCTCAAAATCCTCCCATTGGAGTGGTGTGGAAGTTTCGAGGCGAGAATGTCAGGTTAGGTTCGTCCTCGTCACATCGCCGAGAATGAAAATTGTAAGATTCATCGCCAATAGCCATCGTGTTGCTTCTAGTGCGACGCTATTAAAACCAAGCGACAACCAAGATTTTTCTGATTTTTCTAAAGTCTCAAGAAACAGTGCATTCTAAATGTTTTTTTAGAAGTTTTTATATTTTTACCTACCTATTTTTTAATTATACGTGTTTGCAGTTGTTGTCTTATTTCTTTCAAAAAGTAAATAATTGAATAAATTACATGTAGTAAAATTTGCGCTATCCTTTCTTTTCCCTCGCTTATGACAACCTCATTTGTACGACTAAATGTTAAGCAATATATTTCAAGAGAATCTAGTGAACTTGAAATATATCAAATAATGAAATGAAATGGTGCCGATGAATCATTGTTAATTTAGTATAAAATATATATTGTTCCCAGAGGAAACAGGCTTAGTTTTTTAATAAGAGATGCTATGCTGAAGCAAAAGAAATCGGTACTTTAAGCAAGAATTTTCCAGAATTGGAATATATCCGAATAGCCCCATTCGGTAAAAAAAAAAGAAAAATTAACATACAACATATATGAAGACCTACAGAAGTACAAGGTGTGTCAAGAAACATTTAGTTATTTCTCGTTTTAATTCAGAATTGGTATGTAATTATTCATCAAGAATATCAATATTTGACATACATTTTCAGTCGTTCCAGGGAGCTGAAGCATTTATATTTTTAGCTGCAACAAAACTGTTCAGTAAATCAATCAGCCAGTCCGAAAATCAGCACTCCCTTGTAATAAAAATATAACATATTGACATTAATTTAAATGCATAAGTTATACATCACACTACTAGACACAACACAGATTACATACAGAGTAAAAGCGTTCTCTCATTCTGATTAAAGTTCGTTTTGTTTTAGCACTGCTCACTCCAATCAACAGCGTCCTCTGGTGGAAGCCACGTGGTATCTTCTGGAAAAGTATCCAATTCTGAACAAGGTGTGTCTATGAAACAACGATACTGATGCTGTAAAATATTTTATTTTGGTGTCATGCCTATTTACTTATTGTCACCTTCAATAAGCACCCTTCCTCTATGCCTACAACGCTCCATGTGAATCTTCCATTGTTCGAAACAGTGCTGGAAGTCTTCTTCTGTAAGCTCGTTCATCACTAAAACCACTTTCTCTTTCTAGCTTCAACGGACTCAAATCTTGTTCTTTTTAATATAGACTTCACCTTAGGATACAGATAAAAGTCGCATGGCTCCAGATTAAGAGAAAAGAACGATGGCTTAACACTAGGATGCTGTACTTAATTAAGAAACCTCTTTACAGACAATGTGGAATAAGCTGGCACATTGCCATGGAGAAAATTCAACGTACGAATTTTTTGTCTAATTCTACATTCTCGGCAATCGCACAAATACTTAACCGACGATCATATCGAACCAGATGACCGATTTTCTCTATATTTTAATCTTTTTGGAGGAAAGTGACCCAGGAGGGAATCATCTTCAACGACTTCTCGGCTATCTTGGAAATGCTTGAGCCACTCAAAACACATTCATGCGATAAACATTTATTACCATGTACTTCTTTCAATAAATTATCAGTAACAATTTTTTCAAGTTTCATATGAAATTTGAAAACATTTCGTTGCTCACTTACCATTTTTCCGGAGAAACAAAAAAAAAAACTCTAATGTGAAAGAAGGCTACAGATATATGAATTTGCCTACAAAAGCGAGAGATGCTGCATTCGAAAGAGAAGGCTTCACGTTAAAAAGCTGACAGTTGCTGGCGTTTGGCGCATACGTACTTCTGTATCAGTGTCAGTCTCGTTATTCAATATCCAGAACTCAATGTTTTACGTATTGTTCTTAAAGTTTTCTTTCTTTTACGTATTTCGTCGAATAATTTTGAAAACATGAGGTATTATTTTTTATTACATGGATTCAATGTTGCTGTTAAATATGTAAGTTGCAATAATGAGACCACAGATAAAGTCTGCACACTAAGCCTTGCGATTACACACCTATATGTGTATATTATATATATATATATATATATATATATATATATATATATATATATATATATATAAGCAAGCACCGAATTAATTATTACGAGTTTATGATGGAATTATTGCATTCTCAAAGAGTATAGTCATGAGATTACAGAAACTATTAATTTAATATTGTTTTAACGTACTTGCTTCCACAAAATATCTTAGTAATTTGTTATAGCTGTCGCTTTCTTTGTTAATTGTTTCGTTTGAAAATGTTAATTTACGCAATACACGGCTCTAAGTTATGATAATTTTTTTAATATTTAAAACTAAAAGATTATTAACTATTTTTTGAGGAACAAGAAATCATTTCACAAAAATAGAATAAATTTTCAAAAATTCTAAAATTATTTGAACAGATAATTATTATATAATGCCTTATAATATTATTTTCATAATATTTTTCTCATACTTACAGGATCTTAACCTATATTGATCCACATCCTTCATCAATCTATCTCATACTTAAACAATGAATAAAATAAAATCTTGTTTCAGAATAAGTCATTTTCAGCAATTTTCTAAAACTAAAATATTACGAATGGAGCAAATAAAAGTAATATATCTAATAATTTTTACTAATACATAATTTCTAGTCAACATGCCAATCATATAAGTTCTACTTTCTTAGTACTTCTGAAATGTTGTACATCAAACTCTAGAAAATATATTTTTTAACTTTGGAATTTACTTAAAAAGTGACATATGCACATGTTAAATAATTCACAGTATTTATAAAATCAAAATATGCATTTGAAAGTTTGTAAGCCACTCAATTAAAAATAGGAACCAGGAATTCAGAAAAAATTATTGCGATATTAAATGGTGCCAAATATTAAGATCTTTCTTACTCGTCAATGATTACTGACTAAAAATCAGCAACCCTCACTATCTCCCCTTCGTAACTAGAAAACTAACCATACCACATGTAGTGAACTTGAACTTCCCAGCTGAGGAAAGAAATTTTTTTTCTCAATCCTAAAAGCGCCGAGTGGAAAGGGTATTTTGACTTTGAATCAGACGAATTCTAAAGTTTAAACCACTACGCCATGATGAAGGCGTTATTTATTGCTGAAGCTTTGAAGTAAATAAATTTCTCCTTTAAGTCATCATTTTAAAGTACGACATTTTTCATATTTTTCATCATTGAGCTCTAACAGTCCTCATTGTAGATCAAGAGAAAGTTTTTCAACCGGAGCTAGATGCGGCGAAATTTAATCAATTCTTTAATGTTACTCGCAGAATGATGACTGCTTACCATTCCCAAACTAATGAGCTAGCTGAGCGCTTTAACGAGAAATTAACAGACATGCTGACTGTGTACGTCGAAGTCGTGCAGAATGTGAAATAAAATACTGCTCTTCCTTACTTTTGCATATAATACCGCGAAACAGAACTCAACAGAATTCACATACAACATCAACAGGATTCATGAGCTGCATGTGACAATGGATCAACTACATGTGCTTTGAATGAAACCTTATTATGATCCCGATGCACAGACTCAGTTTCCAGATAATTCTACTCCTTCTAATGAATTCTGTCCTTGAGGAATGCAATCAACCACCCAAGAAAGCCGCTATCCTATCGAGTCGATACATGACCCATGACGCTCTCTAACGAGAGCTTCTACCGAAGAATTCCTTAACAGCGGAATTCTGTTTTTCTGGGGAAGAGCAAAGCTACGGGACTCGCAGAACCCGTTAAAGCCAAGATACGATGCTCATCTACAGATCGAGATTTCCCGGTTTCAAAACAAAGTGAGACGGCAATGTCGAAAGGTTATGTAAAAGTTTTGCTAAATTGTACTCTTTTCTCTCATTTTGTGATTTCTAAAACTTTCCAAAATATTCTTTACGTTTCCAGAAAGATATTCTGGAATATTCCGCTGTGATATATAAAGGTATGAATTCTCAGTGTATAGGGAAGTTCTCATACAAATGTTGCTGCTTCAGATTGTTAATAAATCGCGTTATTTGGATATGTATTATGTTTTCAATTCTAAACCTGTTCTCTAATATCGACGCTACAATAGTTATCAAATTGAAACATTTTTAAAAAATCAAAACTTGGCAGTGTAAAGACATCTATCACCTAATTAACGAATCCTAGGATAGATGGCAGCACAAAACCGCCTCTCGATACTGCTGTGATGCGACTGTAACCGGTTTTGACTGGTAGAAACGAGTTTCCGAAAATTGGCGCCAATCCTATCCGTTAGGACCAAAAAGGAATTTTGAGAGTGGCAGATAGGAGTAGAACTGTGAAGTTTTCCTCAAAGCTCTTGTGTTAAGTGTGTGTTACAGTAGTGAAATGTTTACTTTAACTGTTCTAAATGTTTTATGTGTCCTATAATATCCGTCTTCTTGTGCTGTTCTGTGACGTCGTGTGGTAATAAATTAAATTTTAAAGAATGAAGCTTATTTATTTCGAGTTGAACCCATCACAATATATTCAAATTATAACTTCATTTCACTATTTCGTAATTCCAATAATTGTTATGGTTCAACACACAATTTAGATATAATAACATTTTATATCGTTATCAAGCTGTTCATTAAACACTAAGGTTCAAAAAATGCACATGAATTCCTATAGATATTTAAGAATTTAAATTCTCATAGATAAAAGGTAAAATTATGACTTATGAAAATATTATTCTAATGCTGAGGTATTACCTTTTATGTTTTGCCAAAGCTGAAGTTAATGATTTGAAACTAGACTAAACAACTTCTTAAACCGAAATATTTTCCTATGTATATTCAAATTTAACAGATTCTCCCATTAAAATATATTTCAGTAATTAATACATTAATGAATTTGCCACTGCCGTTATAGTAAAAATCCTAAAGATAATTTTTGTAACTAATATCATAACTTAATTCCGTTTCAATTAATAGAAGATTAGCTAAAATAGCTCATAAATCAATTAAATGAAAGCTATAAATATGCTTTGCAAAAAAATTTAAGAATTAAAAATAAAACACTAATTTAACCAATCAAAAAGTTTTAATTACTATTTAATGACAAGCTAATTTGTAAAATATAAGCACCATAGACATAGTCAGGTATTTTAAACTAATTATTCTTTTTTGAAATTTTATGTATTGAATTTAAGTAATAAACTTATTATTTTTCAATTTAGAATTTCATTTTATTATGTGTTTGTAATTTATATTTCTTCTTTCTCCAGCATTTTTTCCAATGTACTGTTTTCATTTACCAAGTTTTTAACGTACTTTCATTTTCAATATAATTCAAAAAAAAAAAATCCAAAAAGCATAATTCGATATTAACAGTTATAAAATGAGAAAGAAACTGTTAAAAAGTTTTGTTTTTTTATATTTTAACAAATTGCAAAGCAACAATTATTCATAAAATGTGTGTATGAATAAAAGTATTACTAAAATAATAGCGTCTCACTAATTTTCCTGAAAAAAATATAAGAAACTAATTAAAGAATTTCATGAAAGTAGTGAACAAGCAATTTTTTTTATCAAGTTTAAAAAATAACGAAAGATATATGTAGGAATCCCACTGCATCTTAAAAAGGCAGTAGAAAAAATACAGAAAAATTAAGTTAATCTATTTAAATGAAAGAAATTCCTTAAGAACCCTTTTTGAATTTGTTTCGAAATTTAAAGAAATTGATTCAATTGCATTTGAAATTAGTTGCCTAGTATATATTCTTAACTTTCTTTGAAGTGAATGTAAATGTGAAGAATATTTCAAATTAGTTTTAATTCACTAAGGAGAGATAAACGAGAAAGTGCATGCGTGTTTTTTTTTCATTAAATTTAAACTCAATAGAAATTGTGATAAACTATTTTTGGGATATCGGAAAGATTTTGTTACAAAAAAGATTTATTTAATTCTTCCTCTTTAGTATAATTTGCCAAGACAGAAAAAATTATCTCTCTATCTTATTTATATATATATATATATATATATATATATATATATATATATATATATATATAAGATGTGGCTATTAAACAACGAGACTGACGCAGTAAAACATTTTGTTTTGATTTCATACCGATTTACTTTTTATCACTTTCAATATACACCCTTCAATTATTCCTAAAACGCTTCATATGAATTCTCCATTGTTCGAAACTGTGTTGGACGTCTTCTGTCAGCTACTTGAAGATGCGTGACGCTTTCTCTTTCACTGCTCCAACAGACTCAAATATTTTCCCATTTAATGCTGATTTCAGAAACAGAAAGAAATCACGTGGCACAAGGTACAGGAAATAAGGTGGATACTCTAACACTGGGATGCTGTACTTGGCTAGAAACATCTTGACAGACAATGAGGAATGACTTGTCCTTCCACAATTCTGGTCGTTTTTTCCTTATTCTTTCACGAAGTCTAGCAAGAACTGTAAGGTTGTAATGGCAATTACTTGTTTGACTTTCAGGAACCCAGTGAATGTACACAATCTGACGAATATAGACAAAAACACTCATTATTGCTGTGCTCGAGCATTTTTCGATCTCGCGGAAAATGGGCTATTCCAGTGCTTAGATTTGCGCTTCTTTTCAGGATCATAAGTAAAAATCCCAGAATCATCATACGTTATTACTTTTTCCAATAAATTTGGGTCGTTTTCAAAGGTATTCAAAGTGTCAGAACATAGATTTTCTCGAGCTTCTTATTGTTCAAACTTGAGAATGTAAGGCATCATTTGGGCACACACTTTTTGCATGTTAAAATTGTTATGTAAAATTAGCCTTCAGGATTATTTGTCAATGCCTACAGTCCCAGAAATCGCACGGATACTTAACCAACGGTCAGATAGAATCAGATTACAGATTTTTTTCCATATTGTCACCCGTATTTGCCATGGGAGAACGATCCAAGCCTGAATCACCTTCATCGTCTTCTGGGTCATCTTAAAAACGCTTAACCCCCTCAAAAACACGTGCACACGATAAACCTTCCTTGCCGTACACTTATTTTAATAAATTATGCTTCAGTAGCGGTTTTTCCAAGTTTCATGTGAAATTTCACAATTGCTGTTTGTTTAATTACTATTTACTATATATTTAATACTTTTCCGGTGAAACAAAAAAAATCTAATACGAATTAAAGCTATGGCTATACGGATTTGTTTAAAGAAGCGGGGGGGGGCACTATGTTCGAAAGAGAAGCCTTTACTGTAAACAGTTGTGTGTTGCTTGTATTGGGATATACCTACTTCTTCTGTATTAGAGTCAGTCTCGTTATTTAATATACACACCTCGTAAATTACTGACTATATTATTAAACTTATAATTGAAGGTGAATCAAATAGTAATTATTAAGTGTGATAAAATTAGCTTTATTTCAGAGCTGTGTAAAATGCAGATTCTTTCTTCACCGAAATAACTTCGAAAATATCTAATCAAACTATGGAACTACTACAAAACAGCATGTTAATACCAAATGGTGTAAGGTTTTCAAAACATTTGGCTTAAAATTACAATTACGATTAAATGTAATTCAAAAATATTGCTTATTCAAAATTTCATAACGTACCAATAATGTTTTCATATATATATATATATATATATATATATATATATATATATTTCTTAACCATGACTGATGAATAATTGATAAGTCAACATTTCTAAAGATGGTTTATATATGTGGATATCAGAAGTATTACACACATACACTCACATACACATACTTCGAAAAACATATAATGATCATTATAGAATAGCTGCTCTAATGGTTAATATAATCCTAGATTTTTCAGTGTAGCTTAGAATAGCATGGATGTAAGAGGAGTCTTCATCTTCTCTTTTTCCGTTTAAGAAAGACTACAAAAAATAACAAATAATTTATATCCCCTCTGAATGAAAATTCAAGAAAAGCTCCTCTTTCTTCTCTACGTATGTTCAAAATTTTAGCATTTTTCAAATAATATTAAGAATATATAAAATAAAATTTCTACATTAAAGAATGTTCATTTTTTGTTTACTTTGTGATTGCAATGATTTGAAATAATTTGTACCACACACAGATTTAATGAAGAAAAAAAAAGGTTATTTGAGTAAAATAAGTATTTTTATCAATTAATGGAGAAATACGATTTAGTCTATAAATTGAGAAAAAAAATGACAAAAGTTAATGCATCATAGCCTGGTACTAAATATTATTAAATGACCTTTTCCAAAGTATTTAATAAACAAATGTAATGTAGATGTTACAGAGAGTGGAAAATTAGGATTTATTGTAAGCATAAAAAGCTTAATCTATTTTTATATGAAAGCTTTTATTAATCTGCAGATGAATATCTTTACAATCTGGATTTCACATCGGTTCAAATCAAACGTCTATTTGGTTCAGGTTACACAATGAGAAGTGAATTAAAATTCAATGTGTTGTTTTATAGTGCATTATGAAGTAACAGTTATGAATTCGGGAATACTATTGTATGAAATTTCTTATACTAATATTCCAGTTATGTTTTTTCTTCAAACAAAATTTCTTAATAGTTCTTCACATAGGAAAATACTACAATTAAATACGAAATTAGTTTCGAAGTCGAAATTTTTGATAAATACAATTCTGGAAATTATTCCTTTTTAGCTATCTTTTTCCAAGATACTTCGTAATTAGTTTGACAACATCTATTCATTTCTATAATAGAATTAAAATCTGCAGGTTTTAACAACTATTTACACCCTGAAATCTTTGTTTAAAAGAAAAATCTCGAAAGGCTTTCCCTTAAGAAATTTAACTTAATACTTAAATAAAAAAATATAAAAATGAATCTAAAAAATCTGGTACATTTATCGTAAACGCCATACGTGTTGAAATGATCTATCTTAAAGCACTATTTAATTTAGATACGTTATTTCTGTTTTGTATTTATTTCAAATGCATATAAATAGTAAGGCACTTTTATGCTAAAGTCGGTTGATAAATTGAGCTATTCATCGGCTCAAAATTCTTTCTAAAATATTAAACCTTTCTTATTTTTTTTTATGTCAGTGTAATTAAATTGAAATTAAAATTTAAGAACAATTTGAAATAATTACTCCTGAATTTAAAAAACACTGGAGTAATTTGAGGGGGGAAAGTTTTTCTAGCCTTTTGTGCTTAAATTCTTAACATTACGCACAAATAAATAATTAATTACGTCTTCTTTATTAGGTATGTTTTCTCTGAGTAAATATTTGCGCAATGCAATAATATATGTTTTCTTTTCTTTTAATAAAATTTAATCTTTGTCTTAGGTGTTATGTTCGAAATACGTTAATCTAATTAAATTTTAAAAAATTGCGTTTTTATGAAGGTCACATTCAAGATACTCATTATATATTATCAAGTCAAAACATTACACTCTTAAAGTTCCTCTATTTACTATAAGAAAATTCAGAAAAATTAAATTATCTAAATTTGATACGTAATAGCATTTTCAGTACTTATTTAAGTAAGCATAACCCATCTTTCAATTCTTCAGATTTTATCTGTTTCTAATGAAAATTAAATAACAACTATTTCATAAATCTAAGGGCCAAAACTTGCTCAGTAAAATAAAATAAGCAATTCTAAATAAAATATAATATTTCCCCAAAGGATAATTTTATTCTGTAGGCATATCGTTTTCTGAGTTTAAAATACTTATAGAAATTTTTGTTTCTAATTTTACGTTCAAAAATGTTAAAAAATACTATCCTCATAGAAAATTCTTTTTTCCGCGATTCAAGATTAAGTAATTAATATTCATTTTCAAAAATTACTACCTTTGTTTTTACAAAAGTAATTTTCCTAATGTCCTCACGTGATGGAAAAAAGATAGTCATTAAGACAAATTAAATCTTTTCCTTAAGAAAATAATTATGCTTCAGGTAAAATGCATACAGTTCTGAGAATTTTTTTTATCTTGGATTAATAATTTAAAACAAGACTTTTCCAAAGTACAATGACGTTCAATGATATATATATATTATATATACACTTGTAACGTCGCATGCATGAGTGAAATACATTTTCAGCATTTGAATGAAGATATTATCGTCTAGGTTAATTAAAACCGTTTTATTTTTGGGTTCATAGCACACTGATACATTACATCACAAGAATACTTATAAGAAGTACATAAAAGATATTTTCGCTCAAAACACGCATACTCACGCACAACTGCTAGAGGAAGGGAAGGAATCTCTCTTTCTCAATGTCACCATAGGTAGCTTTAGCAATCCTGTTAAAGTCATGGGGACTGTAACAGTCTCCCCCTCTGTCCCTGACGTCGACTCGGCGAGAATGTAGTAGGAGATCTTTGGGGGAAAGTAACATAGGAACCATCTGTGTGTGGCATAAAGTTTGGTGTTCTTTGTTGTGTAGAGCTACTTAAAGGATGTATGCTAACCCAAATCCTGTCACCTACTCTGAATTTGTAGCTAGGCATACGACTTTTATTGGCCTAGTGCATATGATAGTCTTATTTAGGTTCTACAAGCTCCTTCATTTGTTTCGTCAGGATGGCGAATCCTTATAGATACGGAGTAATCTCTGCTACAAAGTTGTCATTCTGGATGACACTCCTAATGTCATGATTGATGTCATCAGTTGTTCGAAGTTCTCGGCTAAACTGGAAAAAAAACTGTATTCTGGTTGTTGGTTTCACTTTTACGAGTATTCATTGCAAAGCGAAGCTTCTCGGACCGTTTTCTGTGACCGTCTCCAACTAGGATTGCAAGTTGAGGTCTTAGATCCCGATTCTGCCATTCCACTGGATTGGCCTGGGGGTGGTAGACTGGAGTGAACACTTAATTTATGTCTAGAAGATAGTACACCTGCTGCATAACTGCACTGACAAATTTTCAGTGATAATGCTCCTCGGTAGGCTATATAGCAAGAAGAGTTCTTCAAGAAGAGTAACAGCACATTTTATTGCTACAGAAAAGCGTTTGTAGCGCTAGGTTACGCAAAGAGTTCAACCCACTTTGTTTTGTAATCCTCAACAATTAGAATCCACATTTTGCAGTCAGAAATTTCCCTTGAGGGACCAAACAAATTTGTAGCAAGAGATTCAAAATGTTGATCATACACCGGAATCTGCAACAAACCAGATGGTTTCTGATTTGACGGTTTGTACCTGTTGCACTTATATAGTTTTTAATATAGCCTGAATATATTTTCGCATTCCAGTGAAGTAAAACCTCTGATGGTAAGTTCCATAAACTCCTTTAACTGGGCTTCTTATGATTCGTAGTCAGGCGAATACAGATATAGGAGTCCTTGATTCATTATATAACTACGTCTAGTCAGTTGGTACAGTTTTTATCTTTCACGGGATTTTCAAAAGATTCTACAATTTTCTTAATACCTTTGTCTTTTATTTATTCCTTTCGTATGTGCGCAGTGCTACATCTAGGCATGTCGATAGTCACACTGCACACTTCACAGAACTCTTCCTTATGTCCACATATGGGACGGGATAACAAGTATGCTATAACGCTTGCTTTTCCTGGAATATATTCCCTTTTCAGGTTGAATGACGGGAGCTGTAGGGCCTACCTCTCTAGTCTATATAAAGATGGGTTTAAGATCAGGAGACACTTTAGGGATTGGTGATCGCATGCAATGGTAATTTCTTGGCCCTCAATGTAACTTCGAAATTTGTTTAGTGTCCAAACAACGCCAAGAGCTTCCCGTTCGGTGATGGAGTAGTTTTTCTCAGCGGCTATTACCAGCCTACTTGCATATCTTATAGGATGCTCTTCCTCATCTTTATCTTGCAAGAGGTCAGCCCCTAAGGCATAGTTACTATCATCAGAGAGAAGAATGTAAGGTTTCGTGGCATCACTCTGTTTCAAAACAGGAGGACTGGTTAAAAGTTGTTTCAAAGTTTGAAAAGAATTTTCTTCACCTCCTCAAGACCTAGCTTGACTTCTCTTAGTGAGATTGCTGAGAGGTCTAGCTACCTCTGAAAAATTAGAAATAAATCTTCTGTACCACGAATAGGTTTGCAGGAATGATTGCACTTGGTTTACGTTCTTGGGAGGAAACATTTCTCTGATAGAAGAAGTTTTTTCAGGGTCCACTTCCACTCCTGAACTTGTGATACAGTGTACAAGATATTTCACTCTATCACAAGCAAAATTCCATTTATTTCGATTTTCATGTAGTTTAAATAGTAAAAGTCTCTCAAATACAACTTTGAGATCATCAAGACGTTTTTTATAGGTTTCTGACGATATTATGATATCATTGAGTTAAGAGAGAATCAGAATGTCACTAAGCCACTCGGAACTTGTCAATCTGTCTCTGAAATATGGCTGGGGTCGTTTCCAAACCAAAAGGCATTCAAAGGTAGTAAAAAGTTTCAAATGCTGCTTTTTCTTTGTCAAAAACACAAACATTCACCTGGTGAACCTCCAATTACAAATAACTAATGATACATCCATAGCTGCCAAAAGAGATGTATGCTTTGCTTCGTCAAGTAGGTCATCCATTTCAGGTAATTGATAAGTGTCAGCCACTGTCGTAGCATTAATAACTCTATAGTCAATACAAAGACAGATTTTCCCGTTCGCTTTGGAAACGAGTACCACAGGCGCAGCATACGGGACTCACACTCTTCCATCACGTTCTGTTCCAAAAGTTTATCAAGTTCTTTCTTAAGTAACTCTTTCTTTGCTGGTGGTAGCTTGTAGGGAGGGACAGAAATAGAAAGACTGTCTTCGGTGTTGATACGTTGTTCCATGAACGAAGTGAGCTCTCCCCCTAGTTCAGAGAAATTTTTGTACATCTTTAGCAATGTACTCAGTTTATTTCTCTGCTCAGTCGTCAGACATTTACCTTCGTTATCGTGTCGTAAAGATATTATCCTCAAGGTTGGGTCGGTTTTGGACTTCTTGGATAATTACTTTTTTAATAAATCGTAGATTTGATGGGGTGAGTAAAGAATCAGTTGCAGTGTTTCAGGTTTAAAAAAAAATGCCAGCTTTTTGTAAAAAAATCTGTTCCCAAAAGTGTTCGGTTTCCTTTAGCATAAGGCAAAGCTATTAGTGGTGTACGGATGATATTTCCTTTTAGTCTGATATCTACATTTCTTGTGAAGACATCCACCTCGGACTTATGGCCATCAGCAAGGGACCTAGAAAGTCGAGTCTTCTTAAAGTTGGCTCCCTTTCTCTGTAAAAGGAGGTATAAAGTTTCTCCTGCAATGGAATAATTAGCTCCACTACAGGCGCATAGCAAATCTTCATGTGCCATTTACAAATAACTTCAGCACCACACTTTGATTTGGAGTTTGGACATCTGGATTCTGTAACACCTGGTTTACCGCATCAATAACACGATAACGATTGTCTCTCTGATCTGTCATCAGTTTTCAATTTATCACCTCTAATGAAAGATGATGTAGAACCCACTTGGTTGTTTTTGTCAAATATGCTATCAGGCTTCTTTTCGAAGCATAAGGTTTAAAAGGTTATTCCCTTGAAAGGCCGTCTTCTTCCCTGAAGGAGTAGTATTTTGAATGCTGCAATAGAAATCCAATTCGCCTGCTAATTCAGAAGGTGGCAACCACTCAGACCAGTCGTCTAAGAAATGATTCTCACTTTGGGAGGTACATGACTTTTAATTTGATCAGATATGATTATGATCAGATATGATCAGTCCTTTAATTGATATATATATATATATATATATATATATATATATATGGGGGGTAGCCATCCTTCGAAATAACTTTTTATTTCACAATAATATCCAAGTGCTCTCTTGAACTACTTTCCTATGTTGACGGGAGAGTTGTTTGAATTTTTCCGCAGAGAGCTTGAATCTCTTTAAAAGCACTTCTTTGACATGCGCATAGTCCTGTGCTTCCTCTTCCTTTTCCCTAGCGAGAAGTGTAGCTATGTCACTCGGTAAGGCTCCAATTAGAAAAGCAACCCATTGGCTATCAGGTACTATTAAAAATTCTGCTGCCTCTAAAATAATTAGAGAAATATAGCCATGTCGTCTTATTTCAAGTTAAATCTGTGAATTAACTTTTTCAATTCTAATTTCGGCTGTTCAGAGATGTCAATGTCATTACCTTTCGAAACTATTTGTTTTAATTTAAAGTTGTTGTTTGACTTCTGTAACTTAAAATCCATTTAAGCTTTTCTTCTTTTCTTTTCTGCCTTTAATTCAGATTTCTTTTTTTTTCCTGTTCTGCCGTCTATTAGACTTCTTCATTTTTCTCAAGCCGTTCCTCAATTATATTCAAGAGCAAATTCTTAATTGAATTTTCTTCATATTTTTTGGAATTTAAATTCCGTTGTTTTATATCCAAAATCCTTTGCCCCAATAAGTCCTATTTCCAAAGGCAATCTCCTTAAATCCTCTTTCTTTCCTTTTGTGAGAAATGCCATTTCTTTCTGTTCAGCATGTGATAAAAAGTTAAAAATTTCTTTTATAAAAAAAATTACTTTCTTAATACACTGTAGCTGAAAATAAAATACAGAAAACATTCAAAAAAGAAAATATGAGTTATGAAATCAATTAGAGCATTTAATGAATAATAAGCTTCTTACATACACGTTTTCTGCAAATTGAATATTTAATTTATAAGAACCAAAAAAAAAAAAATCTTATATAAATATAACACTCAACAGAACACATCAAAGAGAGAGAACATATAATAGATACACACACATTATATATATATATATATATATATATATATATATAAAACGAAAACACTTTTTTGTCTCATTTATATTCAAGCTAAAAGTATACATTAGTCATCTAACCAGAATGAAAGTAACAAAATAGTAGGTTCACATAAAGGATGTTATGAATCATTAACCTTTACTTGAGTGAGAATAAATTTAGCGAAATAAAGGAGGAAAATAGCTTATTCTAGCAAAAGGGGGAAAAAACAAATGAAATAAGTTTCAGTTTAAGTAAAGATTATATGAACACGTTCTATCTCAATGAAGTAATAGATAAGAAATACGGTTTCAATTTGCATCAAGAACAATTCCTGACATGACAGAATTATATGATGAGGAATTCCATTTCAGAACATTAGGTTGGAATCCGTTTTACTTTGAGAAGATCATTTAGCTTTTTATGATAACAGAATAATGTTTTAATAATTCACAAAATATTAATAATATATTTTCAGAATGGAACACCGGACTGTTAAGTACTTAAATAGTTTAGGTATTAACATACACAAGAAATTAATAAAGAAGTTTTCAAAAGTATCATGTTTTAACACAATTATACAATAATGACGTACAGAATTGGGTACACTTTCTCTGGGTAACTTATGAAAATGCATTCAAATAAATGTTTTAATTCAGTTTCGTTTTAGAAATAATAATAATTAAGCAATGGATTGCTTGAGACACACAAGATCAAGGAAAGTATATGATTATATGCAGATTATATCCTTTTTTTAAAAAAAAATACAGTTGAAATAAAGAATAAAAGAACTGTTTCGTAATAAGAAAATTTTATCACTTGGACAGTTTAGAATTAAAAAATAGTAAATTTTCAAAAATAAAATATATTTTCGATTCGAGATCAATCGTTAAAATTATAATTCAATTAATAATACTACCAACTCTTTTTTTTACACGATTTTGAAATATCACGGTTTACCAACATGCTTTTTATACGAATTTTTTGTTCTAACACGAACCCCCCCCCCCTTTTTTTTTCAAATATTCATATGCTGTTTTTACCATCTAATCCCACATCTTTGATTCAGCCACTCTATATATCAGGGTATTATAGCAGCATTGAAACTGTACTACATAAAGCAAACGCTTAAATATATTTTAGACTCAGTGGAAGAAAGAAATCGACTGTTGTGGAAACACGGAGAAAGTTTACGATTATGGATTGTATTACTCATGTACTCATGCTTCTTTTGCCATCAAACAGCTGACACTTGTTGGAAAAAATTTTGCCAGCTTGCGTCAAATCGGAAGTTTCGTAGTATAAAAATCAGCTGTGTGTTCTAAAATTTTAACTCTATCAAATGCGATCGATGGCGAAGATTTGAACATGCAAACAGTTGACATTGAAGAATTTATACTAAAAAACTCTTTGGATGCTAATGATTTGATCAAATTTATGACAGTTTATGGTAATAAAGAAATCGATAATGACGAAGTCGAAGATGAAGTTCAACTACTAACAGCTGATTTAATTCGCGATAATAATAACGTTCAAATTTGCTACAAGTATGGAACATTTTCTTGCATATGACCCTGACATAGAGCGTGCATTGAAATTTCAACGTTATCTTAAGTTTTGTGTAGCAGGATATCAAGAATTATATAAGCGACTTGAGAAAACAAAAAAAGAACTGTTACTAATAGCAGTCTTTGAAATAACAAAAAAAATCAATAGAGACATTTAATAATGAACGAAATTCTTCATTGGAATCAAAGCCGACAGTTGCGCTAGAGATATCTGACACATCTACTGATGATAGCATTTTTTATTGTATCATCAGTTGTAATAAATATGCATGCTTGTTATCAAATAGAGATGAATAGCTATTAGTTAGTAGTTTTATTCCAAATTTCAATTGGAATTTTTATATGCCGTATTTTCTGCACATTAATTAAAACAAATTTTGTAATAAAAATGAATTGCTTTTGTTTTATAAATATGTAATATGGATTTCCCTATTACTTTTTTGCATGGTTTCTTAGGGATTTATTTAGAGTTTTTTCATCTTGCGTGGTTTTTTAACGTTGAGGAATATATCTCCAAGTTTACCATATGTCGAATGTATTTCTTACACGAATTTCTTTACAGATTTTTATGAGGGACGTATCTACCATGTAAAAAAAGAACCATCACTTGGCTAGAAGTTGGACAACCTCAATTTGAGTTGTTACACAGTTTTTAGTACCTCCAATGGTGGCATTGAATTAATAGTACAATTCAGCTAACCATCCCAATCAATAGTTAGCATTACCAGGAATTTAGTTGTCCAATAATCCCGATGCTTGTAAAAGATCAATTTATGTCTGATGCTATAGAAAGATAGTTATTAAAAACAGCAACATTATATATATATATATATATATATATATATATATATATATATATATAT
>BMAW01021059.1:0-23456 GCA_019974015.1 Nephila pilipes | reverse complement strand
TATATATATATATATATATATATATATATATATATATATATATATATGTATGTATCGCAAAATACGACTTGGATCATTTCTTTACTTCATCTATATAACCATTACCTTGTAAAAATGCTTATCCCTGACCGAGCTTCTGTGTCTGGAACAATTGTTTCCGGATCAAACTGTATACAAACATATAGTGAAGAATGTCTTTTGCACCCGATAATATGGCTCTCTCATCTCATCACACAAGTCAGCCCGAGTTTCAGGACAAGCGCATAAGACAGCCCAACTGCTGGACACCGTTCTTTGAAGCAACAAGAGAACACTTAAAGCCCATCTTTATTCATCTAGCAAAAGAGTTAGAGGTGAAGTAGTGTCCGTATTATGGGGGAGAGTCTGGGGAAACTATCCGATTGGCTGACCAAACATCACTACATGTCTTTGAATTGGATACTCTGATCATATTATATTATGAGGTGAAGCTTTAATATTAGCTGTTTGAAGTGGGCAATTAGAGATGATTATCTTTTTATGACAAAAAGTAATCTTCATTGGATGGGCTGATCACTGAATTTCTGGATGAAGAGGATATTCACATAAAAATGGTGATCAGAGAAGTCATTATATTCTCATATTGAATACTTAGAGGGTTTACAGAAAAGTTAATGTGTGTCGTCAATTGTATCCTAAGACCACTAATACTTTGAAACCTGCACTGTTAGTGAATTAGCTTTTGCAGCTTCAAGGTACGTTCAAGAAAAACGTTTTTAGCCAGAAAGCTTGCAAATTTTTTGGACTAGCCCCCTTTATCATTAACGAAATGACTCTAGAAATACCAATTACAATGATTTGGCAATTTCTGTTCAAATTTATATCAATGAAAATTTTTTAATGAATGTGTGATATTTTGCTACTTACAGCTGCTTTATGGTATAAAAACATTTGAGTAAAAAAGACACTGTTTTAAAACAATGTCAACTAATGCCGCATTAATGTCTTAAGTCATTTCATTCCACACAAAGAGCTCCGAATGAGTCCAGACTCTCGGCTATGTTTGAAAGTTATTGTAAATATTAAGTGAATTTTCAAAATTTAAATCATTATGCAATTCGATTGTGCCAGATAAAGTCTTCCAATCCTCGGATCACGATACTTCTGCACGTATTTGTGCAAGAACGGGAGAAAAAAATGGCTAAAATCCCTTGATATGTATCGAGAATGTGATCTTGACTTTGTATTCAAAGGAAAATCATTCTGCGAGATTTCTTTTGATTCTAAATTGCCGACAAAACTCGAAAACAAGCGTTTGTATAATCAAAATCAAAAAAGAATGACGGGAAAACCATCAACAAATAGCCGTGAGAAAATGTTCCTCCAACATCGTGATATTAAATGCTACATTTGTAATAAATCTCATTTTGCAAAAAATTGTCCATAAAGGTTTAAAAGCTCCCCTAAAATAAATGAATCCAATGAGAGTGTCAATATGATTAACAGTGAGAATAAAGGTGATGATAATTTAACGTTAGGAATTGAGAATATATCTTTTACAGACATCTCACAAAATAAACCCAAATATATTGACATGTTAGTAGATGATAAAAATGTAAGAGTTTTGGAAGATAGTGCTGCGTAGTGTATAGTTTTAAAAATGCCTTTGTTCCTAGGAGAGAGTTCAACTGGTGAACACACATTTATTTTGTGTTTCTGCGAAAGAGAGAATATTTTAATTTCTCTTTTTACCTAAGTCATTGAATTTAATGAGGTCTAAAGCATCATTAATTAATTGTTTTTGCGTGGATGGTTTAATACCACCTACAATTTATTCAATGCTTTTGGTTCAAAGAGCGTGAATAAAATTTGGTTCAAAGAGGGGGAAAAATCAATCTGTAAGAAAATACGAACCATCAAAACAGACTTAACGACAATTATCAGCATTTCGTGTGAGGGAAAAAAAGAGTGTAAGATATCCATCAAGTCAAAACAAAATGGTTTGGTTTGATTCTTTTTTCTTACAGATTGATGCATTATAAGAAACGAAGGACTGTTTGTTTGATTTATCACACATTACAGATAAAAAAAACTGCTGTCGAATTTAAATTCGCTTATAAGTAATTATCATCCAAAAAAAGTAGAAATTGTTGATTTACAAATGAAAATAATTTTAACTGATGAAATACCCATTGCTCATTCACCGCAAAGATCAGCCTTTTCAGAACTATTAAAAGTCGAGGAACAAATAAAAGATTCGTTGAGGGAAGAGATAAATCAACCAAGTACTTTTGAATATTCATCACAAATCATGTTAGTTAAAAAAAAAAGACTATTCCCTCTGATTGTGAGCTGATTGCCTTAGATTAAATTAAAAAAATGGTTCGAGATAGATTCCCTATTCCAGATTTGGACATGGTTCTAAAGACTCAAAGTACAAGTAAAGTTTTTTCAACAATTGATTTTAAAAATTGCCTTTTCCACTTGGTTATGAATTCAGACAGCAGAACGTACACAGCGTATTTTGTAAAAAATAATATTTAAGATATCCTAAAAGTATCATTTCATCTAACGAATTCTCCTGAAATTTTTCAGCGATATGTTTTTCATGTATTTCGAGATCTTCTTAACTAAAGGATAGTTTCCATGTATTTAGATGACATTGTAATTCTCGCAGCTGATGAAAAAGAAGGGTTCGAACGTTTGACACACATGTTTAAAGCAGCTTTGAGAAACGGTCTTGAACTAAACTTTAAAAAGTGTCAGTTTCTCAAAAGAATAGGAATCTTAGGGCATGTAATTGAAAATGGTATGATTCGCCCTTCACCCACTAAAACTACAGCTGTGAAAAATTTCTCCACACCTAGAATTGTAAAACAAGTTCAAAGTGTTAAGGGTTTATGAAAGACTTAAGGGTTTATGAGAGTTTAAGAAAACACATCCCTAAATTCTTATTGAAAGCAAAGCCACTAAGTGACCTCCTGCGTGATTCAACCCCGTTTCGGTTTGGTCCAGACCAGAAAAAAAGCATTCAATAAACTGAAAGGCTGTCTGTCTCAAAATCTAGTGTTACAATTATACAGACAAGGTGCCAAATTAAAACTAATACCTATGCTTTAAGATATGGCCTAGCCACAATTTTATTTTAATATGATAGTCAGGGGGAAATGCACCCAATTCATTGAGTAGAAAGACTAGTACACGAAAAGAGAAACTTTTTAGTCATTAATTAGAAATTTTAGCAATCATCGATAGCTTAAAAAAGTTTCGACACTGTCCGTTAGAAACAAAATTTACAATTGTTACAGAATGATCGATTAAACATCGTCCCTGTTAGCAAATGTTGTATGTTGACTCTCTAGTAGAAATTCCATAATGTCAATTACATTCGTAATCCAAAAAAACTACAACGTTACAATTGTGTGACGAAAAAAAAAAATTTAATAGTTCTAATTCAACAAAGATAAAAAAAACAAAACTGTGAATTTATCGTTAGAAATAGTATTTTGCATAAAATCGAATTTTTGCATAAAATATTGAACACATCACTATCACAGCTGGTATACCAGGAGGAAAGGGCCAGATAGATCCAAGCAACTTTGTGATTCGTGTTCTTGCTAAATTAACGATTGAAGACCCCCATGAAATGGTATAAACATGTTGCTGCTGTACAGGGAACCACAAACAATACGACAAGCAGAAGCACAAGGAAATCTCCTTTTGAGCTTTAGACTGGGGTGAAAATGAAGAATAAAGAATATTTGAGAATATCAGAAATACTCGGAAAAGGGAAATATTTACAATATTCTTGATGGAAATATTTTCAATATCCTGATACACTGATGGTAAAACGTTGTGAAGATAAAGACGAAGCAAAGGAAAAGGAAAGAAACTTTGTCGATTATCAAGGTTAGTTGATATTATAGTTAAACTGAGAACCCAGTTTGGATCTGAAGCAATGTAATTTCGGACTCGGAATATAAATGACTGTTCGTCCTTCGAAAATGCACGTAGTGGAAAATTAAATAATCATCGAGGACCACAGCAAACGACTACTGACTACCGATCATGTGTGGAATCTGGGGAATGACAACATTACCTGCGAAACTACTCTTTTGTGTATTTTGTGTTGTGTTTATTTTCGATGATCTAGTTCCATAGAATTCCAGTAGAGGGGTATTGCAAGATAAGGATAGCCAGATGTTGATCTGAAACGAGAATAAAGATTTAAAAGAAAGAATATATTGTAGTGTGTATTGTGTGTGTGTAGTTATATGTGTGTGTATGTATTGTGTGTGTAGTGTGTGTGTGTGGTGTGTGTGTGTGTGTGTGTGTGTGTGTAATATTTCATTAATATAACAAAGTAATTGAAATTAAAACTTTTATGGAAATATACACAAATATATAAAATAATAGAACTAGTTAAAATTGCAATGAAAACTTACATATAAATATTTTAGATTACAGTAAAGGTAAAAGAGAAATGAAATGTTTTTCGTTGCAAAAATCTAGAAAAAAAAATCTAAGAATAATTTAAGAAAGAGAACATCATTTAAAATAGAGAACGAATGCCTGAAAAATTACATGACAAAGATAGTAAGAAGATAAACTTCAAAAGCAGGAAAAAGTATAAACATAAGCAAAAATACAATGAAAACGCAGGAGAGAAATGAAACAAAAAATAAAATGTAATATAACACGGCAAGTTCTGAATCCTGCTTATTACAGATAATAGAAGTTAAACATGTTTTACAGGTTTTATATATATATATAAAGAGAGAGATAGAGAGAAATAACCAAAGATTTATTAATGTAAATAAAGAAAAAATAATCAAAAATTAACTGATCAGATTTAAAAGGATTGAATTTTGACAATTGCCTTTCAGCAACAAATTACGTACTTAACACTAACTTAACCGTTTCTTTAAACAATGGTGAAAATGAGAGAAAGAAAAAAAAAGAAAATTAAAACAAATTAAAAAGAGAACAAAAAGCATATTTAAAAACTATAATACAAATACAAAAATAAAAGTTTTTAAGACAAACCCAAGAAAAAAAAACTAATAATTATAATATTTTAAATTATTTTTAAAAAAATTCAAATTCGAATCATTAGCTGCTGTTTTAAACTGAATAGTATTTTGATAAGATTTCAGCGTTAATTTTTTTTAGGTAATTTAACATCATTAATACTGATACCATTTTCCTTTCAAAATGTAATTATTCTATTAAAAATTCGTTTCTGACTATTGCTGACAATTCTAAAGAAATTATTATTCTCCAGATGTTTATTACTTAAGTTAAAGTAAAATGTTTTACATATAACAGCATAATTATTAGGTACTTTGTCAACATAATTGATAATAAATCTTCCCTGGAGATTAATAGAAGTAGTTTTTAATCCTTCAAATAATATCCTCATTATTATTATCTAATTTTCTAAAGACTACATTTTTATTATCATAATTAAAAAAGTCTTCAAACTGTTTAAAAGCAAATATTGTAAGATTAAAGATAACTTCTAATTTAGAGATAAAATTATCAATAATTAACTTATTTTTTCTTGACTTGAAAACTATTTTTCGAAACTAATGAAATTATTACCATTATTCGTAATATATCTTAATATTTTATCCTCGTCACAATCCAAATTACCTGTACTGTTTGTAAGCACAAATATTTTTAAATAAAAGTTATCGTTGTAATTAAAAAGAATGCAACCCATTTTATTACATTTAAAAGTTTTTTCTAATGTTGAGATTTTTAATAGGGATTATTTTTATATTTATTAAAAATATTGTTAAAATTAATTTATCAAAAGATTTATTCGTAAATATAATAGTACAATATTCTGTTATTTGCAGCGTAAAATTATAATTTTTCATATTTTATTTATGAGCAAATAATTATATCCTTGATAAAATGAATACACATATTCTCAAGTCTATTATCATGCAATAAATTGTCTTAGAATAAATAAATTTCTTATTTTATTGCAAAATAAAAAGTACTTAATTCTTTTAATATTAAAATCTTTCATTAAGCCCAAAAATGTTTTAATATTTTGAAGGTTACTAACATAATTCACCATAATGATGTAAAAGGTAAAAATTATATACTGAAGTTCAAAATTTAATTGCAACTTTTCTTACTATCTGCTCAAAAGTGTTCAAGAATTTATTTAAAACTATCATAATATAAATTTTAACGAGGCTTACCAAAATGCCGTCTATTTATTGTATAGTTTTTATTAATTGTCTTTCCTTACCGCTGCGAAGACTTAAAGAATTATTTTTATATAGAAAATAGAAAAAGTAACTTTATTTTTAGGAACTGGTCGAGATACTTTGACTGAAATCTTTCTTTCAAGTATGCTTTCTGGTCCGAATGAAAAATTTCGAAAGGTTTGTTAAGTACATAATAATTATTTGAACATACTCAAGTCTCTATAATTCATGAAAGTTAAATTGATCGCTTAAGTTCAAATCGAATTATCAATCTCATATGGGAAGACTGTACTAAATATGTATTATCTGTAAATAAATTTATAAAAACTTTCATTTTGGATCATGCAATTGGAAAGTATACAAATATAAAATACATAATTCAAGGTTTTCTAACTTCAAGATGAAATGTAAATTTAAGAAAAAATTTTTACCTTTACTTTATAAATTTGAAACGAAACGTTAATACTAATTTACAAGTGCAAAACTTGTGCTAAATTCTAATTTATAAGTACAATTTACATTAATGTCTAAGATTACACTTGTTTTATTAAAAATATTGAAAATTGTCTTCGAAATTCCTTAGCATTGAGTTTTAAATGAGCAATACCTATTAATAAATAAAGATGTATTATTTTATTTTTAATTTAAAACAAAATGCAACTAAATTCTAAATATTATAGCAGAAAATTCTCAGAAAAGCACATAAAAACATTTAAATAAAATTTTGTTTTTATGGATCTATAAAAATATTCAAAGTTACAAATATTTAGAATTTTTTTGGTTGTTTTTATCAGTTTAAAAACAATTTTCTGAAATATGATGATGAATACATTACAGAAATAATAGTAAACAAATATTCAATCCTTGATCTCTCTCAGGTTTCCTTTGATACCTTCTTAGATTATGAAAGGCTAGTTTAGACGCCTGACTTAGATTCACAATCATCAATTAACTCTCATTGTCTGTGAAATTGTTCAATGCTTAAATATGCCTCTGATCAAATCAATTCATTATGCTTTGTAATTTTAATCTAATCTTCATGAACCACATTTCATTTTATTGGATTAAGGGTTGATTTTAGGTTCATTGAAGTGAAAATAGCCCAACATCGCACTTTTATTTTATATTTTTATTTTATTTCATTTTTAATTTTTATTACGAATTTCCCTTTAGATATCCTTTTTTATCTTTCTTGAAGATGGGAAGCAAAATAGACTTTGTGACATAAATTCATCAAATGAGAAAATGCCATTTCTGGCATGTATTAAGGTTTGTGTTTTTTGTGTACTAAGGTCCTGGCATGTACAAAGGTTGTACTAACTGGAAATAATCGGTAATATGGAGTCGTTGGTACGAGTTCTAGTTTCTATCAAAATTCTTCGTGTAGAATAGTCGAGAATAATGAACTTTTTTAAACACGGCCTTAAATTCATCACTTTGTGAGAATTTGGAGAGGAAAGTACGAACTCATGAAAGAAAAGGCTCTCTTGAAATTATTTAAAAATTACGAGAATCGTCTTCAAAATCCCTTGTATTTCTCTATAGCGATGTTAATTCAAATCAAATGAAATTCGGGAATTTATTTTGAAATTCAATACTTTGTGAGTTCTCTAATAAGTGCACTTTAATAAGAAAATGCATCTTAAATACATCATATTAGAGTAAAAGTTATTAATATAAACTACAACATAAATTCTCATAAAAATTAATGCAATAGGGTTATAAATAACATTTCAGAAGACTGTTAGCTTTTAAATACATAATAATGTCGATTGCATTCAATGTAATTTACATTATAATTAACTTTAATGAAACGAAACTCATTGTTTGCTTAACAATGTATTTCCAACTAATAGCATAACGTTTTACTTTAAGACTTTTTAGCTGTTTAGTCGAAAAAATGCATTCACTTGAATGTAAATCCATTTAATGTAATATACCGTCATATTCAGAAAAAAGATAAAAATGTTTTTAATGCTGACAGATCTACTCAAAATGGTTTAAATCCTCTAAATGATTAATTTAAAAGATTGATATACTTTATGTAGCCGTTATTTGAAAATATTTAATATCTTACGGAGATAATTGAACAAATATGGGAAAATTCCTAATTGACATATTATTAGGGAGAATTATTTATTAAGAGCTTACTAATGTGTATATATATTTATTGTTGGTAAATATTTCTTTCAAAGGAAGTTCTATAAATTTTTCAGTCCATTTTTTTTAATATTTGTTTCAAGTTATAAAAGTTATTTTATTATGTTAGTTACAATTTACGTTGGTTTTCAAAGAAAACTGGAACTTTATTGACATTTATATTTAACATAACTTCTAATTAGAAGTGAATAACTTTCAAAGCAAAAAAGAATGTAATAAAAATGTAATTTTCTATCATGTACAGCTAAAAGTCTTAAAGGAATTTTGATACTATGTTTGAAAAAGAAGAACGTCATACATACTTGACTGTAGTAAAATATTATATATGCTAAATAAATTTTAGTATATGTTTAAATTTGAAGAAATTAGTATCAAATATTTTGTGAGATTCGAAGAAATTAAATTCAGGATTAATTTAATTAATTAAATTCCTTGCTGAAACTAAACTCTTGTTTAACTGAACTAAACTCAGTTCCTGTCTAAAATTACTCCAATTGTGATTAATTGAACTAATTTCTAGAATTTTTTTATTTAGCTTAAACAGCAAATGTTTTCAATTTTATAGTGCTCTTAATCATTATATCGACACAATTAAGAGCACTTCGACAAAAACTCATGTACTTGAATGATTTATTGACTGACAATTGACTCTAACTAAAAATAAATCCATAGCTTTAACGAGCTTTATTCCATTTTTCAGAATATCAACGATATATTTCCCGAACATTAAACATTTGATCTCAATTTATCATTGCATACAAACAGTTAAAAGTGTGTGACGTTTATACATTAATTGAAGAAAGGAAGAAACATTAATCCCATGTCTCTAAAAGGGAAAGCAGTGCAGTTGACATTAATTCACTGCATCGTTTGTCAAAAAAATAGCCTCAGCTGGGTGTTTTACTTCAGAACTTATTGTCGTTGAAAAACCTTTTTTACACATGCTTCGGGGCGAAGGGTTATGAGATCATCAAAGCCAAAAATGAAAATAGAATAAAAAAAAAGGGAAAGATACTACTTGTGTCTTTACCGAAAAGATCAAGGACAGTAACTCATCTATTGTTGCTTCCGGGTCCGTAAAATGAGATGTTTACTGCTATCACATTTTCTTGATGCTTCGTTGAGTTCGCTTGTTTCCTCCACCCATTTCTTTCTATCTTCAAGATACGGGTTCTCATTTTTAAAATAGAATTTTTGTTTCTTCCAAAAAATGGTTGTTGTTGGTAAAACGATGTTACCGGATGCTCCGACGAGGCACTTTTTATTCTAAAATATTCCATTGGTTTTATCTCGACCGGATGACTATTTAAAAATTAGATTAAAAAAGGTGTATAACTTACGGAAAATACTTTTCAAATGTGGTTAATAAGGTTTGTGACTTATTAATGGAATCTGTGCGCTATTTGAGAATCTGAATTTCCTATCCAAACAATACATAAATATTAAAATAATGAATTGTTGCTAAGTGTTTCATGTTATTTTTCATGTTATAAAAATTTGTTTTTATGTTTTCTAATGTAAATAGGGAAATCTTAAAAGTAAATAAAATATAAATAATGGTGAATGTATTGTTCTCAAATTTTGTTTTAATTTATATTTCATATAATATGTTTTCCTTATTCATTGAAAAAAAAAGTTAAAATACAAACTATTCATGATTAGATTCATTTATTTTATACCTAGCAAAGAAGAAATAAAACATAAATCTATTCATAATTGAATTAAATTATGACTTTTACATCCTTATCTCTTTTGCATGAATATAAAGTACTTAATTTCATAAAGAGAAAAATATGCAGTCAATAATGTTCAATGAAGTAGGATTTTAGGAGGATGTATGAGTATGTTAATTTCAAGAAAAAAGAAACAAAATGCGTCAGAATGGAAATAAATTTGAAACTTTGACGTTTAGGATTATTTACTCCCCTCTCACATAAATTTATTAGGGGCTTGAAAATTTTCAAAACCCGTAACAAAAATTCTGGAGCATTATGTTTACATATATTAAAATGTATTTAAATCCATTTTAATACACACACACACACATATATATATATATATATATATATATATATATATATATGGGATCGGTTATTTTATTAATTTATTCTATTATTTTATATTGTTTACACTCACAACAACTATAAAAAAATCATCAATAAGAGTGTATTATTAAAGAGAAAATAATGAAGAAGTTAAAAATGTAGTAAATAATAATACACATAAGCAACAAATCGATAGAAAAATGCTTCAAATAATTTTCAACATAGAAATAATTTTTAATTTCCTATTCTATTTAAAGTCTAGCAATTCAAAAACTTATGATATGAATACAGTTCTCAATGTATAGTAACTATGTCTCAGATGCGATACATGAAGAAAATAAATTTTCATCCAAAACCCATATTACTGTAACAGCAGGAATTCTTTTTTTTTAACTAATGTAACTATTGTCTTATTCATGCATGAGCTGAAAGAACAAATAAAGACATGAAAGGTTTTCAGATTCCATTGAAAGGTTCGGCTGGATTCAATAAATGAATTCATTTTGGTACAAAATGTGATTTGGTTTTATTTATTCACTGGAAACTAACAATTTTACAGTACAATTTATGTATACAAATTAAGCGAATGCTTAAAAGAATTATAAATACATGCGTAGATTATTAAAATATTTTTGATCAAAGGGTTAACATTTAAACTTTGCTTGCACAGCAGCGAATGTAACAATTTTGTAAATGTGTAAAAAACAATTTGGCTGTAAAAAAAACTGTTGATAGGAAATGAAGCCAAACCACCTTTTGTACGAAACTGGAACAGACAAAAGAACAAACATTATATTTATGTCACAGAAAAACACAAACTTCGAAATGCTAATAAGCAACATGAAATAAATTAAATGTAGTAATATGTTTAATTCATTCAATTTTCAAAATAGCTTTTCTTTCTTTCGTGAAAAGAAAAAAAAATAGTAAGAAGTTACAGTACTCTCTATAATAAATAATGAAAGTTATTTTTGCCTAACTAAACTTTCGAGAGCTTCTCATCAAACACAGTATGTTTATTAAGAGCTGATGAGGTGATAAAACCGTTTTAGATTGGCACAGCTTTTATATAATGGATTTCTAACTTTTCATTTAGTTGACTATGTTTCAAATCAATTTTTATATATAATGAAAAACAATTTTTTGTATTAATTCTAATAGACAGTCTGAAAACAATACATAAAAAATGTCATTTAAATCCCATTTGGTTATGGAAAATGACATAAAAATTAACAATTTTACCAAATAAGTTATGTAAAAAAGACACAATAAATTGATGATATATTTACTTAAAAATTGCAAATAATTTCTTAAATATTTAATTTAGATCTAATAAATAGTCTCTGAATGGTTTTAAATATTATAATATTCATCCAAAGCAAGAAAGTTCTTCAAAAGACTCAGAATCAAAATTTTTACTGAACTATATTTTTATATTTATTCTTCTTTTTCTGATTCAAGTTTTGAAAAATACTTTAGGAACTTTTATAACTAATTTCATTAAAATATATACCTCATGTTTTTTCTTTCTTTATAGGATTTTATTGAAAATATATTATAGAAAAAAATATATTTAAATATTTGAAAGTTATTTATGGGCAACGTTTTGTAGTTTAATCATCAATAAGAAATAATTCTAGATTTTACATTAAGCTTTATCTACCATACATTTCATCTACCTCCTTAGGTAGTCAATATATATTTCTGAGAGTTTCCATTTTTTTAAATGTGTCGATGGCAGGATTTATCTTCTTGATATTAAAATTATGAGCATAATATTCTCAACATTCAGATTATTAGAAATACATTTGCCAATTCCCATAATATTTAAATCTTATTTATTAAGTACTAATTGAAACTCATTACTCATGAAACTACAATAAAATCTTCATTAAACTGGATAATTGTAACATAAGCTGCAAAATGGAATGTTTTCAGAATGATGGAAATATCTTTGGAATAATCCTCAACAAAACTATTAAGCATTCGATTTAAGCTTTGGGTTTCCTAATATGCAGATTTACATATTTTGTACAGATTATTACATTTGTACATTAAGTAGAATTTTTTTCTTCTTATTTCTCTTTGAACCTGTGCGTTATCGAGGGGTGGCTTAGAGAAATCTATCTATCTTGGTTACCTCCACCTTATTCTCAATTCCCATAGTACATCATTTTCAATCTACTCTTTCACTTGTCGAAACTGATATTGTGAAGCTATTTCAAATGATTTTCCTTGCGTCATATCTTCCAATATGTTTTGTCCTGTAATGTCCTGAAATGTTTCCCGATGTTTACCAGCTTTCAACATAAATGGAATTTCGTATCTGTTTAAATTAGTAAAAGTCGTAATTTATTTATATGGGATAATTTGAACCAAAATAAGCACAGTTCCCTACTTGTTGATTACAATGATAATCAATACATTCGCTCGGATCTAATCTTACTACACGTTACTCTTTGACTAATAGATTTATGTATAAAATTAAAATTCGTTTGCAAGGTGTTTTATAAAGATTTTCTTCGAAACGGAAGTACAACATTTGCCTTACTTGATATAAGTTTAATAGGCATTCTGCTACTTTTTTACAGTTTAAGTTCGATTGCTTAAAAATAACATGTTTTTACAAGGAAGTAAAGTGTATAGAGAACTTTTTCACGATTTGTCTCTTATATTCATCTGCAATTGGAAGGATTTTTAAAATAGGTGCTGAGATATCTCTCACCATTGAAGCAGATAGTATCATAATTCATAGAACTGTATTGTGACACCGTTAACATAAACTTTAGTAATACTGACTCGTAATTTCAGATTATAAGCTGATTTATCGCTCTCTTCTTCAGAAATCCCAATATATTCGAAAATTTTCTCCGAATGTTACTTTAATATCCGGTGGAACAATCAATTTCACTTTAGAATGATCTGATTCTTTTAAAACAGTATATTGAAATTCTTTAAAGAGGTCTTTACATGCCACTTGAAATATTCAAAGGAAATGTTTTTGTTCTTTTCAAATCATTGATTTTTTTTCGAAATAGTTCACCAACAACTTTGTCAACTAATTCTGAATAATCAAACTGAAGAAGGCAGGTTTAATCACGAATGATGTGGGATTCATTTTTCACGTTTAATGCATCTATAAGCTTTGGAAAAAAATAGAGATTCATTCTTAGTTTCACTTTACGTTTTAATGTAAAAATCACTTTATTATTTTTCTATTAAAAAAGGCATATTTTATAAATTATTTTCTCAGAAACTAGGTCAAAAGCATCCCTATTTTCTCTATCGTGGAGTAGGACTTCATGTGTGGGTTTTTATAAGTATTTGACTCTTAGCTATGATTTTAAATTCTTCACATCTCTAATTTTCAACATTTGGAACATAATTAAATTCCGTGTAATGGGCATTCCCATTTCATGACTAGGCGCCACAACGTCTTTGTTTGGATTTAATTGTAAAAGAATTATGTTCACAATTGTTTCCTTTTACAGCTATAATAGTCTTTCTCAATTTGGCTTAGTGCTGATTCTTATTTTCTTTTTATTACCTATAAATGAAAAAGTTACTAGAGGAACATTTAACAGTTTTAATAATGACATTCCATCCGTAACCTCTGAAAAATTTTCGTTACATAACGGGACGGTAAATTCAGACAGTAGCATTGTGTATCCCAATTTATAAACGCTTTGATTGTATAATAATCATTGTAACGAGAATTAACGGTAAAGTATATTCCTAGAATAGTTACTTCGGTAACACAACATTCCCATTCACCGATTAGAATTATTGGAAGAACTAATTTCGTTCAAAAATAATTTGGAGTGTTATTGGGGAAGTAATTCATGCACACATTAAAATATAATAAGTTATGAAAATCATTCATAGTCTGATCCATTATAATTCCTTTGCAATTTGATCAGCTTTTGGTTGGTTGATTTGGTTGAGTAATATGACAGTATACCTATATAATACTATTTACACTGATTTATTATAATTAATATAAGATACTGAAGTTGATATTAACAAGATAAAGTGCTTCTTGCACTTATATTTTCTATGCAAATATGACATTTTGGGTGCAAGTTGCACGCTAGAAAAGAATTAAAATGTTTCGGACACAACGTTCTAGTCAAACATTTTGTAAATATATAATGTTACTTTTCTGATGAAATTTTGTGGTGAATGAATTTGGCTACACCCACCCTAATTCCATGGGGCATAATCCTTTCTTTTGGATGGATAGCTAAATTTAATAGTCTTAGCTATTGGTCGGTGAGCACCCCAAACGAGCTGGAAATTACACCTACAAAATAGGATATATGAAGTGTGGATGTTCTTGGTTCCCAGAAGAGTCTCTAAAAGATCCTGAGGAGACTCCAAGATACTAAAAGAGACATTAAAAGGTTAGTGTTCATGAAAAATAGAAATGTTGCTTTCCCTTTCACATGAGTATAGCTGCATTTAATGAGGATCTATCCCGGATGTAAGAGGGACCACTAACGAACTTGTTAAGTGGAGTCGCCTCTAGCTCTTATCCAGGAACTTTGAAAATCTGAAAGTCCAACACACAAAAGGACCAACTGAGTAGTTAGACCATTCCTTCACCTCAAATAGTTTTCTCAGTTGTCCAATAAGCACATGCTGATTGATTAATTTTTTTTTTGTAAATCTTCATCAAAAATATGACCTTTGATTTCTTTTGAATTAAAATCTTGTAAGTCATAAGTCGGCAGAATTCTCAGATATTTTTTGTAAGTACGAAATGTTTCTTCATTCTGTCCTGGAAAAAAAACTCAGTTATAAAAGTAGATGCAATATGTTTTCATTCCGTTTTGGGTAGAGAATATAACTATATTTTGGGATCATATTGATTCTCGATGGTATATTATGTTCTTTAAGAAGTTTTAGTTCCCCCAATAATTCGGGAATCTCGAATTGCTTCTTAAGGGAATATGTTATATCGCTCTATGATATTTTGGTATTAAATCTGATAGCAGTTTGGTCGTCACATCATCGGGCGTTCCTTTTTCGTATAATTAACTCGATATGTTATTATCTAATCCGACTTCAGCTTGATTAGTTGGTAATATTCTGGAACCGTACGAGTGGTACTAAAACCATCTTCTTTTCTATATTTCTTATACGCATTTGCCGATTACTTTACCTGTATTTACATCTTTAAAACTCAAATTGTCTGGCAGAATCAAGGGAGGAAAACTACCAACGAATGGTGGTGAGCAGCGTATCGACTAATAATCGTATCACTCTTTTGTAACTAAACAATTTTTTGATGTTATTCGTCTTTATATATCCAGACAATAAATTATGACAGATTTCGCATAGAAGTTTTATTTGCTCATCTGAAGCGCTTTTCTAAAATTGCTTTTTGCTCATCAGGACTTACAAAAGTCATCATATACAACAAATGAACATGATGGTTCACTCGATTTATTTTTCTACTAGAATAAGAAAACCCAATTAATAATTCCACAATCGGAAAATAAACAGGGATTGGGCAGAACTGCACGAAACACTTACGGCATCAATTTTAACGTGCATTCACTTATCTATAAACAAGGAATTCAACCGTTCATTACATACGGCTCAAGGGTTTAGGGTGTTTCTTTAAAGAAAATTAATTCTAAACTCTTGAGACGGATCGAAAGACGAATACTCCTTCGAGCTATTTCTGGATATCGAACTTTAAGTTATGAAGCTGTGTTTATAATTTCTAGTTTTCTGCCAATTTACATTGTTATTTTAAATAACATTGCTCTCAGAGAAGACCTCGCAGCTTCTTCCTCTTCAGGTTATGATTGTGTTTTGCTTCCCTCTGATCTACCCTACCCTTCAGAAAGAAATGCCATACAATTTATTGAATTTAGTTAAGACTCTGAGGAAGAATTCCCTATCACGGTTTTTACTGATGGCAGTAAAATTGGTGATAGGGTGGGCTTTGGTTTTGTTGTCTTTCGGAAAGGTATTGAAGTTCAGTACTTACAATACAGAATCAGAGACGAGTGCAAAGTTTCTGTAGCAAAACTTTTTGCGTACATTTCGTCATCAAGTGGATTGTTCAACAAAATTGTATTACCTCGATCTATCTGATTTATTCTGATTCACATTCAACCTTAAAAACATTAAAAAACATCTCTTCCTCGAGTAATATTCTTATTGAAATTCAAAAGCATCTCAAACACCTCAAAGATTAGAACATTACTGTTTGTTTTTCTTTTGTACATGGACATTCTAGTATTGAGATGGCAAAGACTGCCACGAAGCGGGAAATTGTTCTTAAATTTAATATTCCTCAATCGTATTTTAAAAAGAATACGATGGAAAGTGTCCTGAAATCATGGAACGAAATATATATTAAATCAAATACAGCAAGCATCATGAAAAGACTTTTTCCAGACCTCAATATAAGAATGTCTTGCCGCCATTTCTTCACTAGCTTTAAAATTACGCAATTTCTTACAGGTCACAGTAACTTTAAAAAATATCTGAATAGATTCAATTTAAGTTCGAATACAATTTGCAATTGCAGTGCCGGAGGTGATGAGGACATTGAGTACATTCTATTTCTATGTACAAAACTTTTCTCACAGAGAAATATTCTTAAATTAGCTTTGAAAAAATTAAGCATTAACTGGCCTCCAAATCTTAGTAATTTAATTTTTAGTAAAAGTTCTTTTTTTTTATCAAATATATTGAAGATATTTATAATCCTTCTTAATTTTTGTTTGTACATTGTTTAGTCACATGTTTTTTTATTATTTGTGTTTACTGTAATATACTGTTTTATACTTACTACTATAAGCCCTGTGTAATACTTACTGGTACACAGGGACGTTGTTTGTCGTTCAATGAAAAAAAATCGGAAAATAAAATTGACGGAGATGTTTTTTTTTGTTGTTATTGTTGTTTCTGTATTTGGATGAACATCTGCTATTAAATAACTATATAGCAGTTTGGTTGTTTCTTTTTTTATAAAAGGTCATAAAATACTTTCTGCTTTCCGAAAATGCATGTCTACCGAAACACGATGTTTGTGAGAAATCGAGATTGTTGCGAAACAAAACTATATATAGTTATATATTTCACTGCTTTTACTCTCGGAAAATTAATTATGATTCATTTTTATTATAAGATCCTACAATGAACAGCTTTGAAATTTTGTTTGTCACATTAATCATAATATCATCCACTACAATCAAATCCTAATCTTCTTAATATAGTAGGACAGAAATAATTTTAACTTTTCTGAAACCAAAGCTACCGTATTGTATAACACAATACAATCTTTTTCACAAGAATTTCATAAAACCCCATTCATAAGAAATCGTTTTATGAATGGGCTCCGTTTCCCCGCAATGGTGCAGATAATCTTCTCTGAATTTAAATATTTAATTAAAAACTGATAATTTAGAGATTTACTTATTTATGATAAAATAATTAAGGCAAATAGTGTGACCATCTAGTTGAGAGAAGAGGCTCCTATCATAGATTAGAATTAAGATTAAGATTTAGAATAAAGACTCAAATGAAGACACTACTGTTTTTTAGTGCACTCATTAGTTTATTTAAACAAACAGCTTAAATTAGCAATTGCATACCTGGAGGAGGAGGACATTAGTGTCCCAATCATTAAAATTATCCGTGAACATGAATATAAGTGTTATGTGTGTGATTCGCGAGAGAGTGTGACATGTCTCTGCCCCTGCCTCCATGGGGGGGGGGGGTCGTGGGCGAATGCCGCATGTCAATGTGAATGTGTCAAATTATTAGCAAAATTCTCATTTAAATGTTCCGAATGGATGGATGGAGGATAATCACAAAAAGGGGGAAAGTGGAAAACCTATTTTTATTACGGTCATGCCTTCGGGGAATATAGAGTTTAGAAATTCTGAAAACAAATACGTAATGAAAATAAAGATCTAAGAAGTTTTATACTTCTTATCTTTAGACTATTGAATTTTTATGAATTAATTTTGAAGTTTATCTGTTTCTTTTTTTTTTAAAAAAAAAAAACTTTTTACACCAGTTAGATATATGAGCTATTGCTCGTTTTATTTTATAGGATTCGTTCGATGTGTTCAGATCAAAAGCTTTGATGAATGTCAATTTATTTTCAAGAAAAATATGAATAAAATTGATCACTTAATTTCAGCAGGTTCAAATCGATGTGCTCACATCAAGATCTTTGAGCTTATTTGTATACTGTTGTATCATCATTTGATACAGAATATGTGTAAGTTTGTATAATTTCGTTGTTTGGCTTGATACAGAAATGCTACATTATTATACACATGTTATATATATTATTCTCTTATAAAATTTCATAAGAAATTTGCTTATAAAAGCTTTCCTACAATGATTCAAATTAAAAATGCAATATTTCATACAAAGCAAGAGACATTTTCTTAAAGAAATGAAAATTCCTTAGTTCGAAGAAACAAAGAAAACAAAACATCTACTCTATCAAGAAATATCCTACAAGAAAACTCACGAAACCGTTTTTCTAAACAAACTATTAACCATTCCTATAAAAAATAGGGATTACAGTAGAGTTCTGACTAGACTAAATGAAACATTTCCCTTCACATTACGCCGGTTTTACTGCGCCTGGGAGAATAAACTCCGAAATCTGTTTCCTTTATGTGCGACAAAGTTAAAAGATGAGACAATTGTGCCTTCGCATTGAAGGGAAAACAGACGAAAAACCTTCGCTACTCACGCAATAAATTAGATGTTTGGCTTATACTTTTCCAAAAGTGTAGATGCATTATGCTACCCAAAGTGCTGCTCTTATGACTTTTTTAATTTTTGGTACAATCAAAAAAGGCATTTTTTTATTTTCTGAGTAGACATTAACGTAACAACTCTGTTAAAAAATGAGCATAAAAATATTATTATAAAATCAACCAAACTATTGCCTGTACGGATACTACGGTTATCAATTCTCGTAAGAAATAACCAAAATTATGAAATCGTAAAATCAAATGATCCGTATTAAAAACAATACTAAGAAATTGAAATATTAAATGCATGCCTTTGAATTGTTAATTTCTTACTTCATTGTTTGAAGTACTCGTAATTGTCCAAAGGTATACTTTTCTAAAATAGGAAACTATTTACAATTAAGATGCAGCTAATAAGGGCTATTTAAAACTATGCGAAACATTTGTACATAATATTTAGAGTAAGTGGCTTTTATAAGAAATTTTTGTATCACAGATGTGAGCTATTAATTTATTTGAACACATTTCTTTAAATATTTGTTATTCAAAAAAAAAAATTCTAAAATAAATTTCAGGATTAGATTCATTTTACTCTAGTTTAAATTAGATTTCTGATCTGTCTTACAAGGTTTTTGCGAATTAATTTTGAGAAATATAGAAAATTTTTAAAGTTTCAGCATTTTTCAAAACTTTCAAACACAGGCAATGTTTCAAATTATTATGACAATTTCACCTTTCCATGTTTGCCAGAAATATACTTGCTTATTATATTAGGGCTTTGATTTTAATGAAAACTTCTTACAATAATTTTTAGTTTGTTTTTCCACACAGGAGTTTTTATTTATTGATTGAAAGTAATATGAAATCATTAATTATACTACCAAAAACTTTTATTCCGTTAAAAATAAATTAATGGAAATATCTATACTAGCCAAGTTAAAGTATAAGAATTGAAACAATGGTGTAATATAAATACTGAGCTACGCAACGTATGCACGTGCGTAAATATTACACGCTAAGTAAAGCAACGAAATGAATTGTTTTGAAAACGCAAGAAACACATTTTAGGTTTTAAATAATACCAAAATGCGGTGAAACAAGTTTAAAAACCATTCTTGAAATAGTAAAATTACATGTTTCAAAAATTCTTTCTATTATTTTAAAAATGAATAATTATATAAGCACTTAGTGCATCTGCTAGTGTTGAAAGATTGGAAAAGGAACTTCGAGCACTTTTATTCTCAAAGCAGAGAGCACTTTTTGAAACAAAATAACTATTCTGACAGGGATTTATTCTTTTTTTTTTCCTTAAAAGAAAGAACGATTCATATTTATCAAGCCTGGCTGTCATGATCAGCAGCTACTTTTTAAAAAGAATCAGCGAATAATTCAGAATAAAGATGATTTTTATGAAGTTCGTGAATGAACTTGTTTCAAAGACTTTTATATCCTTTCATGTACCAATTGTAAATGCACAAGAAAATCATAAAAAGGAATTTTATTTTTATTCATTTTGTGTGCGTCATTATGAATTAATAAAAGATGTTCAAAAGGTGTGCATAGATTCTTTGAATGAAAATTTAAATTATAAAAGGCTTCACTTAAATTGAATAGAGTAATTTTAAACTAAGTGTTGAAAGATATAAATTTATTTTGCACAGATAACTAATTTGTATAATTTACTTTAAGATTTTTAGTAACGAATACATAAGAATAAGTTTGCAACACGACATTTTAACATTGGAAATTTTTCAATTAATTGGTCAAGTATAAAGTGAATTAGAATTATTACATCTATATTAAATTATTAGTATCTTAAAATTACTATCTTGATGCAATTAATTTCAATAATTTTATAACAGCTATTCAAGACTACATTTACAAAATTAGACTATTTTGTTCAATAAATTGCTTATCAGTGTTTCGAAAGTTTACATTGAGAACTTAAATACATATTGTATGGTACTAAAAAGATAACCCACAAAGAGTTTTCTTATTTGTATTAAAAAAGCGCTTGTAAACCATTTATCCAAATAATTCCAAAGCTCATATGGAAAGAAATTTCAGCTCAAGTACTACTTTAAGCCCATGTCCAAAAAATCAATTGAAACTACAATTTTACGGACTAAAAGAAGTATACGAAAAAAGAGTTTTCTCTTTCATTTCTTGCTACAATCTTTTTTTAAATAACATTTTTAGAAAGACAAATTGAATTTTTCTTATAATTTATAATGCATCTGATATTTGTTTCATTACATATCATCCGAAAATATAAAATAGACAATAACTTGTTATCATCAGAATGGATAAAATCAGAATGGATATAATATCATCAGGATGGATAAAATAGACAATAACTTGTTTGTTAAAAGGAGTCTCAAAAATGTGTTGAATATAGATTATTTTTGATTTTTTAATTAGAATAATTGAAAACATTTGCACAACTAAGACATTCTTTAGAAATGAGAGAAGTGTGTTTCAACATTTTTGAATGAATCTTTAAAAACTGGAATTGTCTCATAGTTTAAATGTCATTAGTACTTCAATAATATTTACATTTGAGTTTTAAATACTTAATTGAATAAAGCTTTTAAGAAAAATTCCTTCAAAACTAACTGTCTTATCTCTTTGAACCTTAAAAGAAAAAAATATTTTTATAATTTCAAGACAAACTTTTCTTCAATAGAAACATTATATCTGAAACAAATATGTAGAAAAGATACTCTCATTAAAATCTTTAAGTTTCTTTTTCATTAGAGAGATGTATGTTTACACAGATGATATGAATGCCGATGTAAATGTTTTCATGAGAGAGAGAAAAAACAGTAATAACAGAATAATAAATATCAAAAGTGTCTGTGTGTATTGTTAAATATAAATGCAACTCGATAATGAGGATAATACCATGAATCCTGAAAATAAGGTAGCTAACAGAAGTCATTCTATTTCAGCGCGAGCTAAAGAGAACAACCTTGGAAAAGTTTTCCATGTTTTTTTTTTTTTTTTTTTTTTCCATTTCTCCTTTTGACTCTCAGATTTTAAGGTCGGCAGCTACACTGAATCGGAAAAGAGAAAAATAAAATATGCAGTTGTAGTTTTATAATTTTCGGGCTTCTAAATGTAACTATCACGTGAAATCAGAAATGATACTACTACTACTATTAAAAATAATAATTCTGTTTATTAGTTAGTAAGTTTTTATCAAAATTAAAAATGTAAGTCCTTGTGATGGAATAGTAGAAACAGAAACCACATAGTTTTTCCAACATATTTGTGGATAAAGAAATACTCAGTTTCTTCTAAAACAATTCATGTCCATTATTGGATCAATACATGTGATATATGAAGTTTTTTGGATAAGTTTTAGAAGAAAATAAATATTGCTTAATTTTTTGAAACACTTTTATTGAAATATTAAATTTTTGTTTAACATTTATTTCTTAAAAAATGTTATATTTAATTATTCTTATAACTGGATATAAAACTTATTATTTTATGCATTGTATCACTAGCGCTCATGATGAATAAAATTATGACATCACTGTTTTTCCTTTCATTTCAAAAACTAAGAAATCTTTAATCACATTTAAGCTATGGATATTTTTCGTAACTTTTAAAATATTTAATATTTGAGTGTTCGTACATTTAATCATTATTAATGTTTTATAAAAGTTTATATATATATATATATATATATATATATATATATATATATATATATATATATATATATATATATATATATATATATATATATATATATATATATATATATATATATATATATATGTATATATATTTTATGAATGCAACATTTCTGAAAATAGAATTGAAAATAGTACTTTTAAGAAATTTTGAAAATAAATGAAGTAAGATCAGTTTACTTGTTATTTTGTCTTCAGGTACCATAAAATAAAGTATTTAAAGAGGAAAACCAACTGTCGCGATATTGAGCCAACTTACAGCAATATGTTGCAATAGAAGCACAACATATTGCTTTTTTTTTATGAAAATGTATGTCAAGTACTGCTGAGGCAGAGTGATTAGTACGCATACAATAATTTTTGTTTGTCTGTTTGGAATTAATTAATTAAAAATATAATTGAAAAGAAATTAAATAAAAAATTCCGTAATGGATAGTAACTTAATATCATATAATGAGCAATAAATTCAAAATGTATTTTAAGTTTGCTGTTTTATTGTTTATTTAATTTTTTATCTGCTTAAAAAGTAAAAGAATTTAACACTACTGAGAGAAAACATTTCATAGCAATTGAATTAAAATAGAATACTAAAATTATAAT
>BMAW01021050.1:0-10930 GCA_019974015.1 Nephila pilipes | reverse complement strand
TTGTTGTACTTCGTTCAGTTACGTATTGCTGTACTTCAGGCAGTTTCCAAAGGCCATATTGAGCAACATGCAAAACATTTTCTTTGACTCATAAATAATTGTTCATAATTACCCATTGACACTCTTGGGCATCCATCACCCATTTGTTGGCTTCTGCGCAGCCACATCTGCTCGACTGTACGTGTATTCAATGAAATCATTGGCTTTTTCGGGATATTTTTTCAGCATGTGGACGGCCACGCAACTTTTCGATTTGTAATCACTCAAATGTTTTGTCTTTCGATAAATTGAATATTTTTTGGCATCCCGACACTTGTAACGTGCCTGTTGAATAATGTCGACCCATAAAATCCATCCTCGACTGGACAAGGATAAATTGTCTTCCATCCATGCATACGAGACTCCCAGTTGAGGATTCGGTGTGGGTTTGGGAGTGGAAAAAATAAAACTCCACACATTTTCAAGCACGAGTCGTGAAATGAATTCAATTAGTTCATTAATGCGTTTTTGAAACCCCTTGGTCACAATTTTCCCCTTTTGAGTCTCGTAAATGTACCGTTTACGTGACAAGACGAGCAAGCGCTTCATCCGTTGCTCGTATTTGAGCTCCACATGTTTTAAGTTTAGGTACGCATTGACGGCATGACAATCATTATCGGGCCACTTTTGCACCATTAAACTATCCGTATCTGCATAACACACGTGATAATTTAAACGTTTCAAATAATGGTATGAGCCCAGCAATTGGTATCGGGCCAGCGTGACGATGGTCATGGCAATGGGCATATAGGCCAAGCAAGAATCCTTATTGGCCATAACGCCGTACAGGGAGTTGATTAAAATTTTGATACATAATTGGGCATTGTAATGGTACACGTCTTTAGTTTGCTTGTATTGTCCCTGATGATGTTTGCGCAAATCAATAAAATGTTTGACGATATGTGGTAAAAAGGCTTCAGTCTGCTCGTTAATAACAATGGCAAACGCATCGGTCTGAGGATCAAAGGGTGGGTATTGGAACGTAGGACTCTCTTCAAACGTGTTGATTTCAAAATCCTTTTCTCCATGCACACGGTAAGCAATTGTCGTCAAGTTTTGAGCGGCAGGACAAGCCAGCCATTCGTCTCGGGTCATAATGGTGCACGTTCCATAACACAGGTTACTGCTCAGCAAGGCACTGGGATACATACTGGCAAAGTCCATGACAGAGACATCGTCGTAAGCTTTTTCTGGGATGCAATAATTTAAGGCACCCTGGTACGTTTGATTTTTAGTCACAAAGACAGAGGCATATTTGCGAGTGTCAATGGGGCTCTTTAAAAAGTGGGTATTGACGAAAAAGCCTAAACACGTTCCATATGTTTTGAACAATTCAAGTAAAAAGCTGGAATTGCCCATGTGAAGGGCTTGAACCGCATTCCAAGCGGTGAAATTGGCTCGCTCCGTTAAAAAAGACAATACCATTTCCTTTTCAAATAAACGATACACTAAAAAGGAGTCTTTTAAACAATAATACATGTAGTCTTTAAAAGTACCAAATTGAGCAGTAGGTAAGCGACGTGGTTGCAAGATCCGGTGACATTCTTCCACGGAATGGTGGTGAAGTAGGTCAGCAGATACTTGGGGATGGGTATACCAGGACCACAATCCTGTCGATTGAATGGGGACTTTGGTTTCATTCAATTTCATACGAGCCACATCATCTAATTTAAATCCCGGCAAGTCATAATTGGAAAAAATTCGAAAGTAATGATACAAATCCAATACGATTTTCTGCTGAAACGTCGTGACGACGGAGGTACCCACGTTGACCGAAGAATAATGTTTGAGAATGGAATACATTTGCAACCACAACAAACGGGTAAATAAACAGGGTAAATCAAATCCATTAATATTGTATCCAGTCAAAACTTGACAATCTTGAATCAGGGCATGGAAATCATTCAAAAGTTGACGTTCTGAAGTATACGCATGAGTACGGTCCATGTCCGGGGGTGGAGAGTTACAAGGTAAACGATAGAGCAGCCAATGTCGTAGACCCTGTCGCCTATTCCATTTGTACAAGCTAATCATGACAATTTCATCCGTTTCATCCAACCCAGTGGGAACTCGATCCGCTCCATCCATGGGCACTGTTTCCAAATCAAATGCCCCAATCGTCCAGTCAGGTGCCTGGGTGTGATTGGGGTGCATTTCCAAAGACTCTACCAAGTCTGAGGCCTGGTGTACCGTATACCATTTGTAATAAAACCCTTGGGTATGATATTTGGTGCACAGGTCAATGTATAATCGGACTAACCAATCCGCCTTGTCGTAATAGCAAAATTTATACTTATTAAAAAATCGTCCGACTTCATGGCAGCAAGTCCGAAAATACAACTTGTAAAAAGGTTTCTCTGGGGAATCCAACCGATTTTTTAAAAGTCTTGACTCAAAATAAGGTAAAATTTTTCTGGTGTTTCCCACATAGGTATACCTAATAGGTTTACAATCGGGAAAATGATGTTCCAGCGTCTCAATCACTTTTTCTACGTGATTCGTGCATACCCCAATCCATTGTTCATAAGGACGCGTTACTTGTACTTGTTGACCAGATTCATCCAAAAAGGTGATTTTGACATGAATAATGTTTGGTTCATAAGTAGGACGGCCACCAGCAACTACTGGGGTGTTGAAAGGAAGCTTTTCCCAACGAATAGAATACAACATTGTGATGAGACAAAAGTGTTTGTCATCCTGAATCTCTTAAAGACTACAGCAAAGTATTTAAAAGACAGAACCAAAAAAAAAAAAAAAAAAAAAAAAAAAAAAAAAAATTTTTTTTTTTTTTTTTTTTTTCTCCTTCCTTCTGATTTTTTTATTTTCTTCTCAGATAAAGAAGGTATTCTGTAAACAAGTTTGATATGATTTTAAAAGCATTTACAGTTGCCCTATTTTTATTGTATTTCTTGTACATGACATGGATTGACATTTCTTCCTCCGTTTCTAAACCCCAGGCTTCCTTACATCCTACTCCTCCGGCCCCTTCTCCCAGACTCATCTCTCGTGGAAATGTCTTTCAATTTTCTACAAATTCCGCAATGCAATGGGAAGCTCCTTTACCCAATCATTACAGTATTCGTAATCAGCAATTTATGTTTCAAGATGCTTGCCATGGTCAACGGGATGGAAGTCTTGTGCCCGCTACGGGTCCTGCTTTGTACGATTATTTAGAAAAGGATAAACTCGTTTCTTTTCCGCAACTCCCTTCCTTTGAATCTAATGCCTTGTCCACTCTGCAACATAAACAGGTATATTATTTTAGTTGTCGACAAGGAAAGATTCAAAACTTGCACATGTGTCCCCCTGGTCATTTTTTTCATCATACGCAATGTCAACCCATTGATCGGTGCGTGGGGCAACCAGACGGCATGCGGTTTTCCGATCCGTATGACATTCATCATTATCATGAATGTCTGCAAGAAAAGGCCGTTCGACACTCGTGTCCTCCCAACACGTTGTTTTTGCACGATCAATGTCGGGATACAAATGATGTGAGTCTTTACTGTCAGTTTCATACAGAACCCAAAATTTTGGATCCCAACACTTTGCTGGTCTGTCGTCAAGGACAGGCTGTGTTTGAAACTTGTCCACCAGGGTTTCGGTATTTTGATTCCCCCACTTGTGAATCTGAAGCTTGTGTGGGTCAACCCAACCATCAATTGGTTCCATTGCCCAAGGTCCAACAAGGTCCCTTGACCTATTTCCCAGGATACATGCAATGTCAGGACAACAAGGTGGCCAACGTGGTCGTATGTCCCGATTCATGGGATCCTTATTCATCCGCCGGGGATAATTTGACACATTTACCCCAAGTATTTGATGGACGCTCCTGCACCATTCCCGAATTTTGCACCAATGTGGAATCGGACGATCCTTTGGTCACTGTTCCAGTACATGAATTTACCAAACACGTGAGGAATTGGAAATATTCTGATCGATTCGATGCGGTCACTGGCATTCAATGCCAAGGTAACAAACGAAAACGCGTCTCCATGAGCCCAGGAGAACGCATTCATTCCAAACGATTGAAACCGGAATCGGCATGCGATGGTACCGTCTCCAAAGTCGTGATATCGAACACTCCAGAATCTTATTTTGATTGCAACACACAGACGGTAGAAGCGTGTGCCCCCAAACATTTTTTCGACGGAGTCGACTGTCATCCATTGATTGAAAATTCTCACACCTTTAATGGGATTGGTTTGTTTCAACTGGATTCTTTACGAATTGATAATTGGATGGGTGCATGGGATTACAGTAAAATTCCTTCTGCTCAACCCTGCACAGACCCCGAATCAGAATATTTGGAAACGTACAATGTATGCAGTCATCCCGATTGCACTATGTATCCCTTTTTAACTCAAATACCATTCTCCGTCAAGTTGAAGGGTGGGTCACAATGTACATTTCGAAGCACGGATCGTCGTCTGGTGAAACAACCCACCACTCTCCCCATATTGTTCTGGGCCCAGCGAGAAGTGGAACAGGAGCCCACGGATGAGCCATGTGAGCCAGGTCAGCACCTTCAAACGGGACATTTCGTATTTGATCGGACCATTTATGCCACATGTGACGAGTCTCAACCGTTTGTATTTTGTCCCTCTTCCGACACCAAAGGTATTGAAAAGGTGGAAGGAAAACGATGGGCCTGTGAGCCCCCATTATTACCTCCAAGTAGCATTATTCCCCCAAACTCGATCGTTATATTTGCAGCTCATGAAGTGAAAAACCTTTATCCAACGGCACCACCTCCAAACCGAGTCGGGATTAATAAAATATATACCGATGTTCCCCAAACGGGTCTCTGTCCTACGAGTGGATTCCAACTGGAAACCTTGGATCAAAGCGTAGCCGTTGAATATGCGCACCGTGTCACCTATCCCCCCGATGTCGTGTGGAACGAAGACGGAGGAAAAGTTTCCCGACTAGGAGGCGGGTATCTTGTGAAATTGCAAGATTTTACCAAAAAACCCATTAACCTCCCCATGCATAATATCAAATATGCAGTTTCAGATTTTGCCCTGAACCGCAAACCATAAACAAGATGGACCAACGTTACGTGGTCAATGGGGTACTTTTGTACACAACTATTTATATCAATTGCATATTGTGTGCCGTGGCAGCACTGACGGGTCGATGGATATTTTTACTTTTGATTGTATTGACTGTGGGATTAACCGCGTACATGATGTATATGACGACTCACAACGATCATCATTTGAAAACTATAGGCAAGTGGGCTGAAACAACCTTTGCAACGCTGGTGGCCAAAATAAAATCGTATTATACGTAGAAAAGAAGTTGAAAGGTTTCAGCAACAATGAATCATTTCTTTTGAAATGCCCCACAATTTTTGCAACATTTGAAGAGGGTGGGTGGCTCATCCAGAGCACGCACTTGGTGTAAAGTGGAGTAAATGTCTGGAGCAGAACAGCAGGCTTTTTGGGTAGAAGCCTTTATCCGTTTCTCCCACTCTTTGCATTCTTCTTCTGTAAAGAGGGGTGCTGAAGGTTCCCACTGCATTTCGTTTTCAGCCATCTTGAATTGTCACCACTTTGCAATGGTAGGAAAAAGAATTGAGGTACTCACTACTCGTCCAGTTTTAAAAGCGGCTTGCAAAAAAAAAAAACTTTTTTTTTTTTCAATTGAGTTTGTAAGTTTTGATTTTTTTGTAAGTTAGTGAGTGGAAAAAATATTGGTTTAAACACCAAAGATTTTTGTTTCAATATAAAAAAGATAAAACAAGTAATTCAAACATGGTTCCTCAGCAGAGCTCAGAAGAAATTATGAAAATTACTTGTGCTGGACTGGAGACGTTTTTGAAAAATTACTTGGATGCTAATGCCTTCCAAGAGTTTTTGAATGAAAAGAATCGTTTGTTCCCCACCTGGAATTTCCTTTGGGAAAGGCTGCAGATTTGGTTGTCTCAGACTTGTCTGACCAACATGCCCGACGCCATCATGAATTTGCTCCAAATGCTTCCTCATGCTGAACCTTGTAAACCCTATTTGCAAAATTCATTAGCCCTTCACGATTCCTTTTGGAATCAAGTATTTCAAAATTTGGTCATTGCCAAAACCCGACTATGATGTTGTCTGTATCCTCTTTAGAACCATTTGGAATCTTTTCCCTTGCAGGTGGGTTACTGTACTCGATCGGAGTTTTGACCATTCAATCATCCACGACTGATTTTCGTTGGCATTTTATCGTGTTGACACTGGTCATTTTTGTGGCCCTCGTATCCATAACCATTTTCAAATATTTGAAATATCGTTACACATGTGAAAAAATGGACGATATTTTAGCGGTTATGAAAATACAATAGCCATTTTGATGTCCTCTCTCTGAAATAAAACGGCATCTCCTACGCGCCAGCCCAGTAATTTGAAAAACCCTAATGGGGTAGTGATACAATCAGGTGAGACTTCTTTCCGTTGATATTGCACGTCTTGCAAGCTGATTAAAAATACCCTCAGAAGTAAATCAAATTTTTCCGTGTATGCATCCCCATCTTCAAAGGTCACCATGAGAGTAGGAGGTTGAAACTGAATATGCAAAAGTGGTTTGATGGCTAGTCGGCGCAAAATAATCTCGTAGGATTTGAAGGAATCCATGAAAAAAAAGTAAACAAGATGGCTTCTTTTGAAAGCGCACAGCAAACTCCTGACGATATGGTGAGAATCCTTTTGACAAAGGATGAAGTGTTTCAAAGAATGTTTAATGAAGTTTACGAGTATTGCAATTTACAACCCGAAGAACAGGAACGAGCTCAAAACATTTTTCAGGAAACGTTTCCCAATTACCACGATCTGAACGTAACTCGGTTTCACGCTCAATGGATGCAGGATAAAATTCATCAAACGATGAATGCGCAGCAACCGGATGAGACACCCAATGAAACCTGCCGTAAACTGGTGTACGACGGAGGCACCAAGAGTTATTTAAATGCTCGAGTGTTACCCCTCAACAGAAAAAGACGTCAAGAAAAATTTAATTTGGGTGAATTTGTCAGGCAAAAACGGACCAATGGAGATTATTATCAAATAACATTTAGTGATCGTGAGTCCGTGGAAGATTTGATGGAAGAATTGAACGAAGACAAGGCTCGAAACGACCAAAGAGCTGATATTACTTTGAATCGGATTGTAGAAATGGTGGCAATATTGAATAGTACATGCAACTACCGTATCTTGGAATTACACCCAGAAAGACGTATTCACTAAATAAGGGTAAAGTTGAAAGAGAAATGTTTTGAGCTCAAAGCTTCTTGCAGCTTTTGAATGATCATAGCAAAAAAAAAAAAAAAAAAAAAAAAAAAAAAAAATTTTTTTAAATCCTCCCAAAGATATTTATTTTTCTTCAATAAAATCTCCTGTTCAAAACAAGTACGTTAAAATGAATTCTGTACAAGACTTACTTCAATTTATTCTCCGACATGATTACGTCGTTGTATTTGGAAACCTTGGACGGTATCCACGAGTTCTTTTTGAAGCCTTGGCAGCAGATAATCAACTGAATGTGGCTATCCAATCACAATATTATTTATGTCCCAGTACCCCCGATGAACGCATTCGTGTCGTGAAACCCAACCATGTACAGCCGTGTGATTTATTCGTGGTTTTGGAGCCAACGCCCTATCAACTCTTGGAAAAACCAGCCCAGGCTACTCGAATGGTGGTTTTTACGAGTCATTTTACTTACAACACGCGTCCCGAAAACGTCTGGACTTTTGTCAGTTTTTTCCATACGCTCAATGTGACAGAAATGTCTCGTCACACTCAGGAATTACTGTCCCGCCAAGACCATTCAATTCAGACATCTTCCATTAGTCAAGTGCATGTGGATGCAGTTCATACGGTGACTCTTTACGGACGAGGAGATGGTACTTTGATTACTCCCGATACATATGTTTTGATCGACTTGACCAAATATTCAAGTCCATTTCATATGTTTTTAGCCGTTTGGGATTCTTTTGACTACATGTTGTCCAACAAAAATTTTATCAAAGGGTGGATGATTTGCTTCCCCCAAAAGAATGGCCGACAAGCCTTTGATCAGTTTATTCAAAATTGTTTGGATAAATTGTTTTGCAAAACCCTGAAATAAATTTTTAACTGTTTGGCTGGACGGTTTCAAACATGAAAAGTTGGGCTTTAAACATGAAAGGGGGACGGAAAAGGGTGGAAAGAGGAGTGGAAAAGGAAAAAAGTAGCTCCAAAAACGCACGTAGGGGGAAGGAAGAATAAATGGGGAAAATAGGGTTAAGGGGGTCACTTCACGCAAATCGGTCAAAAAATCGATTTTTCAATTTTTATTGAAAAAGAAACTACAAATCTTTCTGCGTCAAATGCAATTTAAATTTTTGTTCTAGCTAAACTAGAAGTATTTTAAATATTTTTTTAAAAAGTTGTTTACATGTGTCAAGACCCAAAACAGCTGATAGCCCCGCCCCCTTTCAAACCAAAACATATAATACATGCTTCTTTCCAGCCTTATCAAATTATTTTAAATTCATGAAAACAATTTTCATCGATCAGCAACTTGTTGAGGAAAGAATTGAAGTGAATAGTAATAGGAGTTTGTTTACATTTTAACGTTTGTTATCGAATGCAACGTGCTATATTAGACTCGCCTAATGTAGACTATCTGTTCTTTTCGAAAACTTTTTTCATTTATATTTTTCATTATGTCTCGGTTTAATGCTCAAACATTTAAGAAATAGAAGTTAGAGAGAGATGTTTTTTTATTAAATAAAAGTTCTTTTTAAGTTATATAAACTTTATAAAAAGAAATGTTTATAAATATGGTAAGTATTCTGGTATGGTAAGTATCAACGTTATGTAAGTATGCTGGTGAGTATAAAGTTTTTTTTAAATTCCTCTGATAAATTGAAGGAAATAATTGACATTTCTCTGTTTTCTTATTGCTTAAAATTATGTGTGTTGTGAATAAAATGCAAGAAACATGGTATCCATTTTAATTTTGGTCGTCAAAACCAAGGTTTGGCTACAGAACTATTTATATGTTGTAACAGTTGTGATTTCAAACAACCAGTTCTTAATACTAGAATCACTCAGAGTTAAACTAATAAAGGATATACTAATGTGCATGAAGTTAATACAAGACTTTCATATGCTATGAGATCAATTGGCAAAGGGTATGCTGCTGCTAAAGGGTTTTGCGGAGTGATGAATTTACCTCCCATTACTAAGTGCTTTTATGAGTTATCCCACACATTAAATGATGCGATAGAGGAAGTTGCAAAAGCTTCTATGGCAATAGCTGCTAAAAATATTTAATAATGATGGAAGTCCAAATGTACCTGTGGCTATTGATGGCACCTGGCAAAAGGGGGGCTTGTTTCACCTAATGGTGTGGTGACCACAGTTAGTGTCGAAACTGGAAAGGTTATTGATGCCGAAGTATTTTCCAGATATTCGTGCAATTTGAGGAATGGAAATGCACACAGTGAGAAGTATTTCGCAAATTTCTTTGGAAATAGTGGAGAACTGGAAGTTGAAGGGACACTCTGGATCTTTAATCACCCAGAGTCATTGCACACGCTGCGATATACTCAGTATTTGGGTCTTTGCCTCATTAGTGACGACAAATGGTGGGCATATAATAGGGCCATAATTAAATTAAAACTATATAAACACAAACATAACTTACCTGATGTTACTATGAATTGTATTAAACAATAGTTAGAGATTTTTCAAGTCCTGAACTACTCTCTAGATGTCTACATGGCAAAATTCAAAATTTAAATAGCATCATCTTTTACATAATCCCAATAAATGTATATGTGGAATTAGGAACTTTAAAAACTGGAAAGTATGAAACAATATCTCTATTTAATCAAGGATTCATTACAAAATTAAAAGTTTTAAATTTATTAAATGTTCAACCTGGATTTTATACATGTCGAGCATTTCAAGAAGCCGATCATATTCACATAAAGAAAGTAAAAAAGGCAGTTTTACAAAAAACCAATAAAGCTAGAATTAAAAACAGACTATTAAAATGTAGACAAGAAGATGATCTAGCAGATGACCCAAGCAATTCAAGCTTTGGTACTGGTATCTATTAGTGAATGGTAAGTTTGTACTTTAAATTGCATTTTCTCAAAAGTGTAAATTTCAACACAAAAGGAACATTTTTAAAAAACCTACTCATCATATAGCTTTGAAACTTAGTGCATGTATTACTAGTACATAGAGGCATATTTTAATGAGAGCTTTTGTCAAAAAAAGGTTTCAAAAAAATTTTAGAGGTTGAAATGTACACAAATTTTCTTTGTTTTTTAAATTTTCACGTGTTAATCCACATAATAATTTTTTTAAAAAAAACTAATTGAAATTTCAAAAAAAGCTCTCATTAAAATAATAAGAACTATTCAATAAATGAACACAAAAAAATTGGTAACTCTACATCCAGTCAATTTTTTAAAAATGTTCCTTAAAATTGGTCATTTTTAACATTACAGAGATAGGGAAAAGGCTGCGTGAAGTGACCCCCTTAAAAGGTGTGAAAATCAACAGAAAGGCAAAGGTTGGTGTCTCGTGGGGAGGAAAACACGTGGGGAGAGGTCGTTTCGTTTCATATTAGGTCGTTTTCCATTTCCAGTCATTTTTTGAAAGGGTCACGGTGCTCAACTATTTTTTCGACCGACTGTACCAACGAACCAACTAGATTTCCCCACTGGGCTAGATTCTATCCTTCTGCCATCGACATTGCCATTACTAAAAGGCTCAACTGCACCGCAATCCAGACTGCACTACTCCTCTTCAGTGATCACAACCCCATCTTCGTCACCTTACAGCTACATAACCTATCCAAATCAAGTTCTACCATGTTGTTCACAAATTGGTACAAATTCTAAGCTCTG
>BMAW01021046.1:12395-27567 GCA_019974015.1 Nephila pilipes | reverse complement strand
TTACAGCTTCGCAATCTTGTATGAATGTTAAAGAATTAGACCCGAAATTGTAACTCTAGTTCTGATAAAATTGCTCTTGGACTTTAGTTTCATATATATATATATATATATATATATATATATATATATATATATATATATATATATATTCTGGCAACACTATCTTTTTAAGAACATAATTTTTTATGTAATACACCCCATTTCTATCTAAACAATCCCTTTTATCTGGTGTAAAATATGTTCTATGAATGGTCTTTAATTCTGTATGCTAAATTACCACTAAATTTTACTTATTCGTGAGATAAGTGGCATGGAATGTTCCTAAATTTCAAGACTAATCCATCATAAACGGAAGTATATGTTACAACGTCGCAATCTTGTATGAAAATTGGAACAATATTCTGCCTGGAAATGTGTTCGAAGTTTCGATCGCGTTCTTTGACATTAGGCGAAAACAGCTTTAATCATCGCTGGCGATGAAGCGGTAACCATAACCATTCGGTTCCGTCAGCGGTAACTATAACCGCTCAGTTACCGCTGATAGGATATACAATCGAATTTCCTAATCTCGAGCTTTCTTACATTTAAAACTTATTTATAATTAGTTTTAATAGCAAAGCATACCGTAAGTCATTTTGAATAAGCAAATAATTTTTTATGTATATATATATCACATCGAATTGTCTGTGAAGTAAATAATGGTTTCCTTATACAAAATGTATCTCTTATAGAATTTTACTAACCAGAAATGTACCTACCATTGAGACAATATGGCCTCTGCAATACTTTGATTTAAGATATTTTGTAAAATATTCTGCCTCTTTCGAAACCATGATCAAGTCGCAAATGTATATTTAAAAATATCGTCTGCAGCACAAATATTTTAATTCTATATATTATTGTTTGTTCTGCGTTATTTGTTAGTGAATTATTATAATATCACATATTCCATACTACACCAATTTGTATGAAATAATAGATGACAAATACACAATATGAAATAAATTATTATTTTACTATACGAAGTTTGTTTCAAGCCTCTGTAATCTAACTTTGCACTAAGGACCGCTTTTGTTCGAGCCTTTGTTCTCAATTTATACATAAATGCCGGTAATCCCTTCTGTCACTCACAGATACATTTTAACAAACTTAGTAACCAAGACTGAGATATTTATATGCGTTGTCCTCCTCTTAAAATGGAATATTTGATTCCTTTTCACATCTTGTTATAAAAACGTTCCATGTACGACCTGTCGCCATTACGCAAGCAGAACGAAACAATTGATTTTTACTTCTTTTTCACTAATTAGAGCAAGTTTTTTACATTCATAGTGATTGACTAAAAACGCCCCACTTTGTCAAGGATTGATTGACGTGTAATGTACTCTAATTGAATGATAATAATGAAATGCATGCATATTTGGATTAAAACCAAAAAAAGATTTTACCATGGATCGATCAACGTGCAATGTGCACTATCTGAGTGATAATATTGAAATGCGGGCATATTTGGATTAAGACCAAACTGCCACTAATATATGTGCTCTTACTGAAGTATAATATTAGAATGCATACATATTTGGATTTAAATCAAAAAGGAAAGGAAATGAAATATTGTTGAATATTTAAAATAAGTAAGGCCTTCAAAATCATAGGTTCTTGCACGCTCGCATCGCTCTTAACCCTTATTAGGCCGGTCCTGATTGAGAAATTGCTTCCATACTTAAAAAATGATTACATTTATTCAGTTATTTCTTATTTTTTTTCGTAGGTATTGATTTAGATGCATAAAATTCAACTAAACGTGAAATATTAATAAATAAAAACGAAATTAAAAATTAAAGTCTCAATACTCAAAATCTACTCGATCAATCATAATTATTTTCACCTGACGAGAATTTTGCTGTAAACGTTTATTATTGACATTCCATCATTAAACATGCAGACAAATAAAAGCTTTTACAATTGCTTGAGTAATAATTGTTCACACAGAGCTATTTTTGAAGGCTTCTATTAATGCTAGAACCTCTGTGAAAGGTGGCACATCTCTGTGACCTCCCTGCTAACAATGGAGATCTTTTTATCGATGTCGTAATGGGAAACAATCCTTACATTAAGCCTATTTTTAACCATCAAAAGATATACATCATTCAAGCATCGTTGCATCTCATGTTCAATTGGCGTCTATTATTTCCTGTAACGACGCTGCCGTGCTAAAAGGTAGAGGAACAAGATGGTGTTATCCAATGTATCGTTTACAGCTCCACCTTTGTGGAATTTACTTTGAATGGGTGGGAGCTGTTGTCCTTTTTGTTTTGTGTTGATGGAGTTTGTTTTTACTGTTGTGTTGCGAAACGAGTTTTTAGAAAGAAAATTAATGTTTCTTACTCTCTTTTTCTTTTTAAAGTCAGATACCTTTTGACGCCTTTCTTGTTCAACATTACACATTGCATAAGTAAATCCAGCACGATTTATGTTAACACTATCTTCGCCGAAAAAGAATAGGACCCATAATTGGAAAACTTTTTTTGGAATTGAAAATTTTTGATTAATTAATATAAGTAATTTTATTTTTTCGGATTAATATTGTGAGTTTCATTTTGTCATTAGGTCATTTTATTCTATTCTATAGATTCCGTTTTCCCCCCTGATAGTTTAAGTTCATTTTCCAAAATTTATGCAAATGGATCGAAATTAAAATTAATTGAATGTCCTAGTTTTTTTTAATTAGCTTCCTCGCTAAGCACTCAAGAGGAAATGAGACAAATTGTACTGGAAGGAGAGACTATAAATGATTGATTGATTATTAATGTCGCACTAAAAGAAACAAAAAGGCTATTGGCAATGGATCTTGTAATTTTGTATCTTGGTCAAGTGACGAGGTTGACATCTGAACCGGCGCACCATTTCAATGGAAGGACTTGGTACTCGACAAATGTAAGCTGCATCCAACCAGCTACACGGCGGGTCTTTGGTGGCATCAGAGCTCGAACCCACGTCTCGAGGCTAACAGCGTCGGCCGAGAGTTCGTCACCATAATCACTAAGCTACTGTGATATGAATGAGTGTGTGAGTTAGAGTGATAGTTGAAGGTTTATAGCACAATAGCCAAGTCTGGCTAAGATACGCGAAAAGGAGATACATAGGAAGAATTAATTGAGTTGAGGCCACATGTATGTGTAAGATATATATTGCGATATTACATGGATAATGATAAGAAGAGTTAAAATTTATTTTTAGATTTAGTAGTAGGTAAAAGTACACCTTTTATTTCCCCAAGTTAAATATATATTTATATTCCGTTCACCTTAGCTAAAGGCTTTCTCTTTTTATTCCCCTTAAGTTGAGTGTTTGAATATATTTGTAGAATAGAAGAAAAATTGAATCCGTAATCTTATATTTCTTGTAAATTCTTTTCTGAGCCTGTGCAGTTCCGTGAAAAATTAATCTAGAGAATCTACAGAGACTCAACAATATCTGGACAACATTATCTAACTTTACATTTTAACTTTTTTACTGTACAATTATTATCAATTGTATTATGCTACTCTCATTTCTGTTTGAATCAGTCTATTTTTATGTATTAAATGTTTTCCGTGTTGCGTTTCTTATAGAGCAAAACTACAATTAGCATTCCACATTAAAAAGAAAAACTGCGTGAGTTTATAACGTCTGTAAATTTTGAGAATACGGCATAGTGAATGATAAATCCGAAAAGTTTGTGTTTATATTGAGCAGATTTTTTTATTTGTGAAAATACTTTTCAAATTTAGTCATAGTTTTTGACATAAAGTGAAGTCAACGTTAATAAAGGAAGGTTACTTACAAACACAGATCATGTTTAACATTACGCATTGCACGCAAATAATTTTAAAAAATAATCCGTTAAATTAAGATTATAAAATATTTGAAAAATATGTATTTAAGTACAGTGTTGGGAGTAATTAAAGTTTGAGAACTCGTTTAAGAGCTTAATAAATCAAGGGGAAAATATCTTAAGTAAGTTTTTCATTAAAAGAGTATGGATGAGTCCACACACATCAAATGAAAACTAAACAATGTTTCAGTACTGTTTACAATACAAAATGAAATTCTACTGAATAACAATCAGTTAGATTCATAAATGATGCAGAAAACAATCGAACAAACAGTCTATATATTATTTTATAGATCATTATTTTCTGGGTATCTTAAACAAAAAACGACACCTGATGATTTACTGAAAGATTTGAAGATGTAAAGAATAATCGATGTTTTTTGAAGTGCGTTATATTTTTTTACGTATATTATAAATCGAATTTCTTGTAAAACACTTTTTTTTAGTTTTTAATTTAACGTTGAGTTTTTGTGAATCTAAGGTTTAAGAGCAATATTTGCTTCAATTGTGAAAGAAAAATATGAATATTTTGCACAGTTTTGATAAAAATTAATCGAATGTAACACAAAAAAACAAATGTGTCATAATTTTATACAACTTCTGTAACAGTTTTAACATGGAGTATGTTACGGAGGAACTTAAAAAATAAAATATATAGCGATTTTTTTGCTGTAAATTTTTTCGATGGCAACATATTTTTATATAAACATTTTAGTTTTTGATATAAAATTTATTCTCTTGGAGATTTAGATGGTTTAAAACAAAACTGAAGTAAATTAAATTACTTTTACCCTTTGAACTAAATTTATATGTTAATTCTAGATCAAAAATATGACTTAAACAGAATCAAATTAAGCAAAACTTTTAAAGCAAATTATGAGTTATTCTTTTTTTCTCCTCTTGATTCATCAAACTGATATTTCGTCATTTTTAGAATATGACTGTGTCCCTTTAAGCAACCAATTCTCTAAAATCAATAACTTACAGTAATATTGTTATTGGTGGATATGCCGTTAATAAGGATAAGCGAAATACTACCATTTATTAGGATAAGCCAAAAAGTGTTAAATATGCACTATAAGGTATTTAATCATTTTATGTAATTGAATAATGGAAAAATTCAATTTTCTGTAAAATATAGCAATTGCATAATTCAATTGGGTGTGAAGCGGGTAAAAAAATTGCTAATTCTTATAAAAACAATTGTTTTCAAAATTTGGGGTATTGGTTGAAAATTAATTCCTTTTTTTTAAATACAAGTTTATGTTGGTTTTAAATAAAATTTAATTTCATTTATCCTTGGAAAGAGTCACTAGAAAACTGAATGACATTATTCTAGAGCTATTACTTGGGATTATTATTGCAATTGGTGTTAATTAAGAGCTATTATTGTGATATTTTTAATGTTTTTAATAGAGTTTAAAGAAAATTGTCATTCAAACCTAAATCGTTATTTAACTGTAACCTACAATCAACTCTGTTTGCAACTATTTTGTTAAAGTTCGATTTATTTTAATAATTATTTTAATCATGTGTTATAATTTACCTGATTATGGATTTTTTTGAACTTTCTTGCGTTGATCCGCTTTTTAGTTCTGTTCTTAAACCTGGAATCATTAAAATTCATATAAATACGATAAACATTAAAATTTTGAGGTATCAATAGTCTTTTTTTTTATCTTGTTTGAATACCTCATTTTGTTTTTATTTAAAATCCTATTTCAAGTTCTAAATAAGTATCAGAATGTATGATAAATCATACAGTTTAAATGCAGTTTAAGTTTATTCTTGGCGACAGTTTTTTTTTATTGCCGATAAATCATCAATTCTAATAATAAATACAATAAAATAGGTTAGTAATTGATTGATTGATTGATTGATTTTTGTGGGATATGGATCAACAGTCTATAATCTCGTTTAAAAGATGTATTTCATTCAGTAGATGTCTAAGTACTTGAGTTTCTGCAGGAATAAGTTAGTAATTTTTTTTCAAGCTCTTTTATTTGGCGCTGCACGGATGATTAATTGATTTTTTTTTTTTTTTTTTTTTAAAAAAGGAATTGGAGGGTTTTTTTTTTTTTTTTTTTTTTTTACTACTAGAAGCTACACGAGGGATATTGATGACTGATCTCGTAATTTTGAACCTCTGTCAAGTGATATGGACAACACCTGAGCTGGTACTCCCTTTATCAAATTGACGTGTTTTTATACAATAATGTAGATTCTGACTCTGTACGGAATGTCTAGGTTACTGCATAAAAAACACAATTTGGCGATTTTCAAAATCACGCCAACGGGAGGGGGTTAATCTACGTTTCCACCTACATTTGCTTTTGACTGAATAATGTATATCAACAATGAATAGTAGCTGTAAAAGCTGACGTGTGGGGAAGTTAGAAGAGGGGGAGGGGTGCCAGCTCAGGTGTCGTCCTCGTCACTTGACCGAGACTCAAAATTTCAAGATCCCGTGTGTTCAAGATCCCGTGTTAATAGCCCGTGTTGTTCCTAGAGCCACGTTAATAAAAGTCAATAGCTATAAAAATAACGTGCTATATAGTCTTTATTGCATCTTCATTAACAGTTATTCTTATTGAGACTGCAATAATTTAGCTTTCGAAATCTTAGTTTTTTTAAAAATAAACAGACGCAATGTTCAGTGTATATATATATAAAAGTTTAATAAGCCAAAAGTAATTTTTTATATGTATTTTTTACTAAAATCTGAGTTCCGAAAGTTTCCAAAGGAAAAAAAAGGCAAGAAATTTTGCTAAAAGTTCTCTGGGAAAAGTTAAAATTTAGTAAATTTTATAATTTAACTCATTACTTATTGGTTTGACTTAATGATTCATTACTCATTGATTTAGCAAAATTTAGTTTAGTTTTTATTGATAACAAAATTGTTTTGAATGATTGAAGGAATAGTGACTTATCAGCTGCATAACAAACAAAGCCTATGACCTTTTATCTGATTCGTACATGTAAAGACGAAATTAAATAGTTTTTCTCCCTAAATGAAAAGTTCATTAAATTTTTGCTCTTAAGGTCATTGTAACATTGCGTTTGTTTTTAACGAAATCATGATATTTCTCTCACGCTTACGATTTTACAAATAACAGATTACTGTTTTTCGCTATTCTGGGGAAATGTTTCGAGCAGAGTAATAGATCTTTCCAGTGAAAGGATTCCTTGTAAGTAGTAATTAATTAAATTTACGCCATTTCAAGATTTAATACCCCGTGACAAAGTTAATTAATAATATATATAAATTAAAAATAAATAAATTATTTAATTAAAATGCTTAATTAATTGCTACTTAAAATTAAATAATTAATTTGTCAGTAGTCATTAATTAAATCTGTATTATTACAAAATTTAATACCCATGTGAAAGATAAATAATATTTAATTCTAACAAATTACAGAATTTCAAAATACAAATTACTCTAATTTTGTTAAAAATCTTCGAAAGGACTTGCAAACTACACGTTTGAAAATAAAACGATTAAAAAATATTTTTTGAAGTAAAATAAAAAATAATAATCAGGTACTTAGAATTTTAGTACAATATTATCGATGATATTTAGGTATTTTCAAAGGATACCTGCAGTAAACTTGAGTAAAATTTATATACTAAATGCTTCATTTCAATATTTGTTATTTTAATATCTCTTTGTTCCTTTAAGCATAAAAGTGAAAATAGTATTTATGGAATACTTATTAATTACTTTAAGCATAAAAGTGAAAATAGAAATATTTATGGAATTCTTATAAATTTCAAGGACAATACTTGAATAATCGGATATTTGTGTTGAAACCATGCAACAAGTTGTGCGTTTTACCTTTCAGTTGACATTTTAGGCTACTTTATAACATTATTTGATTTTAAAACCTCGCCTTGTGAATAAACCAGGACTTATGTTAATTAACATTGCTATATATGTACAAGTATAATTAACAGGAAAAATGAAAAAGCGAAGTTGGATGTTCAGATAAAGAGACAGAAGATAGTAGAGTGATCAGAGAGAGTAGAGTTAGAGAGATGTGCACACTATACTGGTGCAAGAAAGTGTTACGTGGACGCATTTTACAATTGTTATTTTTTGAGTCAGATCTAGACTTGCTGTTATTGAGATAGTGGATATTTCAATCATCATTTGGGTTGAGGATGGATGCGAGTTGAGGTTATGAGGTTAAGATTAGTTCCACATTCATAATATTAGTTACTTTGTGATCATTTTACGGAATGAAATAAAATTAGTTTGATTTTTGATCAAAATAAAAATTCTGCGTTATAATGGTATTTTTTTTAAAATAAGTATTAGAGGAAATTGAAATCGTTATTCTCTAATGACACAAAGAAATATTCTAAAAGTAATAAACACTCCAAAATTAGGAGCTTTTCCTTTAAATCCCTGTCAATTGGATTTTTTTTTTTTACTTTAGTGTATTTTTGCCACGTCAAAACTATTCGACTTCTTTCCTGGCCGCAATAATTGATGATTAAAGATTAGAGAAAAAAATGTAGAGCATTTATTCTTTTCCGCATTTGTCTATTTAGCCGTTCAGGAAAAGTGCCAGATAACAAATACCTTTTTTTTTTCTGCATTTATTTTTATTAAGAGGATTTTAGGAAGTACATTAATATCAATTAAAAGATTTTAAAACCAAAACTTTTACTAAGAAAAAAAAAAAAAAAGGAAAAATCTTTAAAAAATAAACAAAAAAAATTGGCTTTTTTTTTTCTCCCCCCCCTTCTGATTAAAGGCATGCGGAACGAAATAAATCAAATGCGCCTTTTTAAAACCAAAAATACGTTGCATTAACGGAAAGGTACCTAAAACTGAATTGAAGCTAATCCTGTAGTTAATTTCAGTTTTTGCGATTCTTCGCTTTAGAATGTAATAATAACCTTCAAAATTTTTTAGGAGGATCCGTTTCCTTTGTACACTCATATTGGACACACCACAGTTCCCGGGTGTCCTTCATTTCCATCGGGAAGCGAAAGCTTGTGCTGAGGTTTGCAGAAATAAAATTTTATTTTTAGATTTAAGGAAACTCAGACGCTAAAATGCCTCAAAATTTGCATGTTTTAATTTTATTGTTTAAAAATGAAGGATGCTTCTTTGAATCGGCTACAGAATTCTTCATAAGAGTTTAAATAATAGAACATTATAATTTGAATTTAAAAAAAACCAAGTATGTCACACCATAGAGAAAAATATAAGTATTTGCGTTTTTCTGAAAGTGCATAGGATTCTGATACACACACACTTTCTTAAAATTCTATTCCATTGATAGTGATATTTCGTATACAATGAGCATAGTTTTTTTCTAATACATTCTCACAAGTTTTTTTTTCCATACGTGGGGTGATCGGGTGCGAATGAATAGTCCCTCAGTAACTCATGCATGTCGTAAGTGATGACTAAAATAGGTGCCCTGTGTCTGTGGGTATAGCCGAGCATCCTATCCCTGAGGATTTTATCAGAGGACTGCTTGCCTTCTTTAGGTCGGTTCGGGTATCATGACCCCGAGGCATTCCATTGTTCATTTTGTTTTCTATGGGGTTATTTTCTTTGGTAAACTCGGGTGATGCGTCCCCGGGATATCCTAGCAATCCATCTCTATTTCTGACCCTCCTTCTTGTCAACTAGATTTAATCTTTCTTCCATTTTTTTTCAAACGTCTTAACCATAGTTTGTTTGTTTGATTTTATTAACGCCGCAAGGAGCAACATGGGCTATTGACGACATACTTAATAGTTTTGGTCCTCAATCAAGTGACGATGACGACACCTGAGCTGGTACTCCCCTCTCCTAACTTCCACACCCCGCTAACGGGAGGACTTTGGGCCTCGGGAGATTTAACGAGCATCTGTCATGGCTACACGACGGATCTTTTGTGGCATCAGGGCTCGAATCTACAACTCGACGAAAACCGCCGACCACGAGTCCGCTGCCTTATCCTAGACCACAGTGACATCTTATTTGGATCAGCATAACCGTATCTGGCTCTTGCGTCATTAAAATTCATTTTCACTCATTCACAAGTTTTTTTTTTATTTTGCGCAATAGTTGTATAAAAATAAAGAAAATTTTGAATCATAAAATTAAAATTTTTTTAAAAAATTATGAAATTTAATTTTTAAAAATGTAATTATTTACAGTGTACAGAATGCTATGTTTTTAATAGTAATTGGTTTTGAATGGTCTAATTGAAAAGCTTATTAAATTATTAAACTTAAAAATGAATTTGCTAATTATTATGAGATTAACAGGTGGCCGCAGTAGCCGTTTCAGTGGCCGCAGTAGTGGTCATGGTTTCAGATTCGTTGCTGGCGTTTTTCGATCAGTCGCGGGTTTGATCCTTGGTCGCCAAAGACCCAGCGTGTAGCCGGGGCTGATGCTCGTTAAATCTATCGGAGCCCAAGGTCCTCCCGTTGGCGCGGTGTGGAAGTTAGGAGAGGGGGTGCCAGCTCTGGTGTCGTCTTCGTCAATCGACCGAGGTTCAAAATTACGAGGTCCGTCGCCAATAGCCCTCATGGTGCTTCTAGTGCAATGTTTATAAAGCCAAACAAAACTAATTCGTACCTAAAGGTAAGTACTTGATTTTCAAATGTAAATTCCGTCACTAATTATTAATTGCTCATATATGATTGCTTATGTTTATAAATAGGATTTTCATTGCATACACAAATATACAAATACCTCCCTGTGAAAATATGCTTTCCGTTGCTTTTAATTTTAAAGAATGAGGTTTGTTTAAACTTGACATAAAATAAGCTCATTTTACTTGTCGAAAAAACATTTAATCTTCCGTATTAAAATAATGCATAAAATTAGTTCATAAATATGCGCGTGAATATAGTCGTCTGTGTGGAAGTTTCTACAAAACTTATTTTTTGTGCTTACAGATATTTTATAATGGCACATAATCACGGATAATCATTTAGCCGTCCTCCTCTGAAGTGTTACAATCAGTGCCGTCCGTGCCTCTCAAATGTGTCACTAGTAAGAATAAGAACCAAATTGAAGCTTTTTTTTTTAAATTTTATTTCTGACTGATAAATGTTTCTATATTACTATTGTATTATGATTTCATGCTGATAATATAAGCGTCCCATTTTAATACACTCCTGTTTAAATTGTTAAATTTTTTCCTGTGGACAAAATGTTTTAGATTTCGTCAGTTTGTATAAGAAGCTTCACTGCATTTTAATACACAAAGTTGAAATTTCATTTCGAGTCAAAAAGGAACACGATGTATTCAGCGTTTCGAATAAATTATATAAATATTGAAAAATGTATAAGGAATTCTTTCACGTATTTCCATTCAATTAACCCTTGTATGTCTTTCCTATAAATGAACCGAGACGTTTGTAAATTAGATTAGTAATATTGAAGTATAGTTAATAGGATTGAGGAGATAACCTTTTTAATCTGATAAGAGCGTAATGGTAAGAGGTGTGGTGGAAAGAGTGATCACAAGATTACAATGCCGAAGTTAGATGCAGAATTTAGTAATTTTAGCTTTTTGGAATAGAGATATGATTAGTCTTTTCAGTGAATTGAGAATCTGTGAAAGGAAATTGACTCTGGTCCCACGTGCAAGCTCTATTACTGACTAGGACCCGAATATTCAGTAATAGCTAAGTAACCGTTTTGTAATATTAGTCTTTGATTTCGGATGCGTGTAGGTTCGAACAAGATGGGCCTAAGTAATTATAAACATATTGCGTTTAGATTATTCTAAGAGTCAAATAAACCAGATTTGAGTTCCTACACTATCTACACTTCAAATACTTATACATGATTAATACAGAACATGTAAAAATGTTTTATTTTTATTTTTAATTATTGTTACGCATCGTTGTGATCTTTTGATTGGCAATTTAGGAACAGTAGCAAACATTGTTTATTTTGATCGATCTAACGAAGGAAAAGTAATAAAACAAATCTTGTTTTGAGAAGCGAAATTTTTTCATGTTCTGTAATTTTTCTTCTTGTTAAGCTAAAAAAATATTTGAAATTACATAGATTACTATCGGGACCACAGGACTTTTTCGTGTTAACCGATTTTTCATGTTAAGCATTCGAGTGTTAAAAACATTTTTCACCGTGCATTTATTAATATAACATAGATTTAAATAACAATTAAAAATTTTCCTTTCTTGAAAAGTATTTTAAATAATGGTACTATTTTTTTTAAAAAAATAAGCAAAGATAATCTCCACATGCTATCATTTATTTGACGACCACATACGAGTATTATGCAAACTTTAAGGCTGTTTCCCCCTAATGTTAAAGAATCTGATCGGAATTTCGAACACATTTTCAGGCAGAATATTGTTCTAATTTTCACATAAGATTGCATAATTGTAACCCATACATCCGTTTATAATGCAATATTCTAAAAATTTAGGAACATTCCAAAAATGCGCAATTTTTCACGTGAATACGTAAGATTTAAAGGTAATTTAGCATTACAAAATAAGAGACGAAATATGGAACAAATTTTACACCAGAAAAAAAAAAAAGATTTATAGGATAGAAATAAGTAGTTTTTTTTAATATACTTTTCTCTAAAGGATAGCAAAGTTGGAACGCACAAAATTAATGTCTGAGTGTTTTTTTTTTTTATCGATAAAAGAATTCTTATTTCGAGTTCTATTCTTCAATACTACTCGAAGACAGCCATTTAAATATCCACTTGGTACACTGAAATGCTCTCAAAGCGGTATCTTCCCTGAAGGAAATTTTTGAAATGACTCTTTGGTGAGTGTCCGAAAGCGAAAACAAACTAAATAAATGCTGAAACTGGTCTTGACCGTCACGCACAAAACGGGTTCCCGGGAAGAAGACATTCCACCTCGCTGATCCAAGTACCTCGTTCCCCTTCCGGCCTCACCTCTTGCAACCTCATCTTTTTTGAGCCGTCGGATGGAAATAAAATCATTCAGTAGGTATACTGGGTGACCAGACCAAAGGCAGATGAGAATGAGTTAATATTTTAAGTACAAATTTAGTTATGTCATCTCTTAAAATAGTTGTGATGAAATCGAAAGCTCATAAAGGGACACGGTGACCTTGTGAGCAAGATCATTTATTTATTAGATGTGATAAGAAAAGGCTCAAACTTTACATTCATTATAACTGAACAAACTCGTTAAAAAAATATGAGTTTCCGAAACGGGGGAAAACATTTTCAAACATACTTTTATGTAAAATTGTACTTTTTTCAAAATATCTCAATATTTTAAAACTCATGCCACTTCAACAAATTTCAATATTTTTAAACAATTTTTTTTTCTCAATTTCTTAGAAGTACAATTCTGCGCATGAGTTTATTTGCGCCAGTGTTATAGTTTTAGAAATTTTTTCTATCAGACAATGCAAAAAACAGTAAAACACACACACATAATTTTGTGAATTTTTAAAAAATAATCAATATTTATCTAAATTCTAATTCCAGTCATAGAATTATCAAACATTTATTAAGCAACCAGAACAAATTTAAAAACTTTACAACGATCACAAAGCCTTCACACATCTTAAATATACGAGTATAACCCTCATGAAAAATAAAAAAAAAAAAAAAAAAAAAAAAACTAAGAAAAAGCATTTTAAAATTTTGAACTTCAATAAAATGATTTGACACACTGTTAAAGAATATTTAAATAACTAATAAAATGACATAGGGATATAAAATTTTGCTTATATTTAGAGAAGACATTCGATCAAGTTAATATTTTTTTTCCGATATTTTGGTCATCCGTAGGATACTCTATTCTTTTAATAGAAATTCGTATTATGTATAAACATAATATTTAAATTTGGAGTATATTGTTGTATTGAACATTTTTAGTTGCCGATGTCCATCCCACAACACAGTCAATATACCTGGTAATTTTGAGCCACGATGAGATGATGGAGTCGACATTTGAGCTGGCACTTCACATCCACGTTGCAACAACGTGTGAGGACTCACAAAGCCAATAAATTTAATGTTCATCAGACATTTTTCACCAATGGTGGAAAACTCATATCCAACCTTGGGTTAATATCTAACCAGTACAACTGGCGTTCAATAAATCCTTAGAAATTCCAAGAGATGGCCCTCGTAGCATCGAAAATTGTTTGTTTTAATTTAGAATTATAAACAATAGACAGCTGTCTAAGTCTTAAATCATGACGCCTTTCGGTCCTCAAAAATTCTTCGTCATAACTCTTCAGGCCGATGAGGTCATCTTTACCTTTTTTGGAAAATATCACCGGAAACAATCCCACGTTTTTATTTTTCATTGATTTTCGTTGCCTAACAATGAATCCAGGTATCACCGATGGTGACAAATCGACGCAGTAATCAAATTTTGATTTGTCAGCAAGTGACTACCAAATCAAAACTAACTTATGAATCACTGTCAAATTTGTTTCAACTTCGTTTAACAGGTGACAGCCTTACCTTGATGATGCCATCTGTCTTCAAATAAATGTACTTTTTGAACCACTCTCGTAAGAGTTATGCGGTGCGTACTGTATATCAGTCAACACAATATACGTGTAGAAGGTTTTCTTTTCTTAATTTTTCTTCGTAACAGGAGTATTGTAATATTTAATTTGTGTTATAGTGCTTATGCTGCTTAATGTGAAGTCTTATGTTACACAGCACACAAACAGCATTATTACATAGCAAGCAGATTATTTTATCTATGTAGCCGTAAAAAATCTCTTTTCTTGGACTCTTTTGGACTTGAAACCTCTCTTCTTGGACTTATAGATGTTCGCTGGGAATTTTTCGTTTAATTTTTCTATCATATGGTTTCAATAAATCGATATTATCAATGATAAAAAAAAAAAAAAAACTTAATAGATATCTACATATTTTCTTGAGATTTAATCTCACCAGACAGAAAATAACCGCACAAATTAATAAATCATCACGTAATGAGCTTATTTTTCTTTTTCTTTGAAAGTGAACTATTTCATGTTAAGGCACAAGCAATGAATACTATTGCCAAGGTAGGTTATTATCAGATGCTAAAATATTCGCAATTCACACAAACACAACTTCTTATAGTTTAATAGCTAATATAGTGGTTCTTTATTAATAATCCATGAGTTTGACATGCTTATTCTACACGAAAGGGGATAATCTGTTTCTATATACTTTTATCCGAAATAAGCAGATTCCATGAGAAAGTTAAATCTCATTTGAATAAGAGCTAAGGAATAAAGAATAATGTATTTAAATCTTTTCAAAAAAGTACACGGCCCCAAAAATTGATTAAATTTATTTG
>BMAW01021045.1:98234-110494 GCA_019974015.1 Nephila pilipes | reverse complement strand
AAATAATGATAAATATAATAATGATAAATAATGATAAATATAATAATAATAAATAATGATAAATATTATAATGATAAATATAATAATGATAAATAATGATAAATATTATAATGATAAATATAATAATGATAAATATAATAATAGATAAATAATGATAATTATCAATTATTAATTACATAACGATAAATATCATATTAATGATAAATGTCAATTATTAATTACGTTTAGATGATGATTCAAGCATCTTAACTGTAATGAAATTTCGCTTCCACATCATAAGCTTTCAACTTTTTTGTTGCTGCATAAAAATATAGCTATAAACTCTTAAAGAATGGTAGTACGTGCTTAATTTTAAGTTATTCAACAATTTTAATACAAAAGCAAATTATATTTGACACTTGCAAATTAAACCAGTTTAATAAAAATTTAATTTCACATTCAAAAGATGAGGAAGATAAATTAATGAAGCGAAATTTAATTAATGGCATAATTTATATCCAAGAAACAGTAATGAAATAAAGCACTTCATTGGCATATTCTGAAGATTCCGCTTAGCCATATGACAATACACTCTAATTAATAAAATAAACCTCCTGATTTTCAAATTAATATATAACAAATTGTTTGAAATCCGATTAATAATAAAATACAAGCTACAGCGAACTTAAGAATCTATTATATAGATTTGAAACTATCAGTATTTTATGATTTATCATCTTATTATTAAAAATTAACACTAATAAAGTCGCTGCTTTGCCTTTATTAACACAACATATTCTAACAAAACTACTTTCAGAACCAAATCCTTAGTGTTAAAAGTATGTTTAACATTTCATTCAAGCAGAATGATAAAATGTTCGAACAAATGTGATTACAGGGTGTTGGAGGGAGGCTTAAAATCATCCAGAGCGTCGAACTGTGCGCATTTTCGGTAAAGGGGATCACTTGCGGTTGATTTAATTAAGCGTCGCAAAAGAAAATGGGGGGGGGGGGGGATTCATTAAAGTACACTCATCACTTTCCTCAGTGTTAGAAATTAATTTCGTTAAGACCTTGATAATGATACATTTAGAGTCGAAGTACTGTTAACTGGAGAAGATTAGGTCGGTTATATTCAGTGTCTAAGTATAGTGTTCCAAAATAATTAAAACGTAATGTTGAATGAATTCAAATGTGTGTAGGGAGGAATTAGGAGAAATATTGAACTTCAGTATTTTGAATACATAGATGAAGCATCACAAATCTTATTGAACAATTTTAAAAATATATAATTTTCGTTGATATTTTAAAAAAAACATTTAATGCATTAATTTTTATTTGCATTTGTTTTTATGTTTATATATATATATATATATATATATAGATATATATATATATAGATAGAGAGAGAGAGAGAGAGACAGACAGACAGACAGACAGACAGATAGATAGATAGTATTTATGTACTCAAAGAGAGAATTGATCTACGTTTCTTACCATTTATATTCAATAATCAGTTTTAATATGTGCATGCCGAGTATTACATTATTTCAGCTAAAATTTCCTCTACGAACTGTTTGAGGAATATTTTCTTTCTTGTTTTTTCAACTCAAGTTTGCATCAATTGAGAATTCAGATTTTAATTTTAGAATTAGATTGAGAATTTTATAAAATGCATCAATGTCTATAAATTGAATGCCTCAGTGATTAATTTTATTTTAATAGTCGCTTATATTTGAAGTGAATCCTCGATTCTTTATCCCGTCAACATAAAAAGTATAATGTAAATCCCATTTTAGCCTATGGAACTGAAGTTTGCATACGTATGAGTAACTCCGTTGAAAATACAATATGTTATCATGCAAAAGTAGTGACTGAATTATAGGGCGAATTTCGCTCTTAACAGCTTCTAATTAAGATGAAATTTTGCACACCCTTACAACTTACATGATTGAATTTTTTTAGTCTCAAGGTTTCTAGATTAAAAAAATTATAACAATAGAAGTAAAAAACTTTTTAATCAGGTTCTTATGAAAAGAGGGATAAAAGAGGAGGAGGAAAAGAGGGATATAACAATTAATTTTAAATAATACAGATGTATAATTAGTAAAAGTTTGAGGCTTTGATGCTACTTTAGTTCACATGCATAAGTAAGTAGCTTTGGTACTAAATTTGTGGGTAATTTTTTCCAGATATTTTAGCTAAACGACCTAAATCTTTATAAATTATATGTTATTTTACATTTACATTTTTACTAATGCCTTTTTTTTTTTATCTTATGTAAAGAATATGTTACAAAATATTTCTAACGTATTAGAAAATACATATATGATACATACTAGACCAATATTTATATTCAATTCCGGCATTAAAATAGTATGTTAATTGAAAGAATTATTCAGCAATTTTTATTCAGTCTCTACATTTTTTGTTGTTAACATTCACACCCACAAGAAAATCGGTATTACACTCAACAAAAGCTTATATTAAAGACAATCTAAACATACTCACCAATCCGGAATATACATTGATTTCATAGAAATAGAAATGTTTCAATTAGCACATTATTTCAGTCTAAAAGTTCTAAATTATTTCTACAAAATAAAGCTACAAATGTTGCAAATGTAGCAAACGATTATGTTAAAACAAAAAATAAATAATGCCAATTGAATAAAAAGCCTAAAATAGATTTACCAAACGATAATACGAGAAAGCAATTAATAGTTGGAATCTACTACAGGAGATAACGCAATCAATGTCTTAATGTATTAGATTCCTCATTTGGTTGACTTCGTAGCCATCTTGTGGATTTTAAAGAAATAACAATTGAACACGAATTTTTAATTGAAGTGAACATTTTTAATTGAAGTAATAAAGATAAATAAACTTTGTCGCTCTACATCTCACACAACACAAATCGATCAACCAAACAAAATGATAATAATATTAACGTTAGTTTGAAATATGAAAGCTACTTATCTGTGAGTAAGGAGCATTACATTGTAAGCAATACGTAATATTTAGAATAGAACAGTAAAATACTACTATATACAGCATATTTAAAAGAAATTAAGTTAATAAACACAGCGTAATATTTATTGTTCTTTTATTTTGTAAATGGGTTTTCTATCGATGATGTTACTTCAAACAATCTATGTTCGCATCTAATGTTTTGTTTTTAATCCATAGAGATGAATCGAGTAGCATTAGGATACAACAAGCTGACAATATTGAATATATTAATCCAACAAGGTCACTATATCGAATATATTAAGAATAATTAACAAAAATGAAGTGTTTATCTCAAATATTTTAGTAATAAATTAAAAATTTTACAATAGTGTGTGATAATTATTAAGACTTTGCGATAATATGTGTTACTTTTATGGATGCGATATGTAGGTTTTTCCAGAAACCAAAACTTCCTTTAATGTTAGATATATACATATACGAACACCTCTGCCACAGACAGAATAGGTTTGAGATTGAATTTTATTATTCATGACTTTCAGTAATAACTTGGATATCATCCCACTAGGACTTTCTATTCATTAGACCATTTATTAATGACTGTTTTAAACAACATTAAAAATGGAAAGTGAAGGAAATAATAATGGAGCTTTCATTCGCAATAAATATTCCAATTTCAGAAATTCAACAATTTCAAGAACAATCACGCTCTCTTTTGCTGGAGCAGGAATACAAACAATAAAAGCTATTTACATATATATGATTGCTCTTTAATAAATCCCAATGAAAATGTAGGCGGGTACAGATTACAGTGTTTCCACGACTAAAGATGCTATTTGAAATTGCGCAGTGATTCAGTACCTGAATTGCGGTGCTAATGTGTGAATTAATAAATCGCTCGCGTGTGTCTGGTACAAAGGCTTTTGCACAGCGGTTGTGTGAAATAGAAGTCATGTCTCATTTGAAACGCATTACACCCATCGCAATCTGTTGTAGCCTAAAGAGGTTGAGACGCAGGGTATAAAGAACCTACTGTAAAACTATTTGCGGTTTCGAGCGGAGAAGTTTTAATGGGGGTCGTTTAAAGTTTACTGGAGATAAATTAGCTCCCATTTATCATTGCACTTAAAGGTGAACAGAAGAAATAATTGTGCTCTATGTAAAGGTAAGGATACAAACTATTAAAAGGATATCACTTATAATGAACAAAATGGAGAGAGTTGATTAATGTTATTTTATGCGGTGAGTATAAGTATATTTCGATGATGTATTTTGTAAGCTTTTGGGGAAAAATAAGTATTTTTAAAGAAGTATAGGAAAAATTTCATTAAAAATGTATGTTTTTGTTTGAATCTTTCCTCATTTTCATTATATGTGAAATAATCCTGTCAGAGTTTATAATTACATCATTTAGTTTTTGTTTTCTATTTCGAAGTAGGTGGAAAACATTTTAGAAAGGTTTCGAACAAAAATTAAAAACTGCTGATATTCTGTGGTGGATTGAAATTAAAATGATATTCATATAATTTTAAATAAATTGCTCATAAAACCTTTAAATTTCGTAAAATAATATTTTTTATGAAATTAATTATTCGTTATTTTAAATGAAATTTTTTTCCTTATTTATGTTTGTTTCTTAGGAATATTACTTATAGAACAAAATAACAATATTAACATTCTGCTAATTTTTAGAGCACATATTAAAAAAGATTATCAATCTTTATTTTCTTCGAAATTTTTTAAAGGGATTTATTTTTCCAAGAAAATCAACCTCATAATGATAACAATTTGTGTAACAGTTTAACTATGATTGAGAACATGTTTTTTTCTTCTTAAATTGTTTTAGAATTAGCTCATTTAACAATGGTGCTTTTTATCAGTATATGATATTTATATATTTGATGTACAGTCAAAGTAAGTTAAGTTCTTACTTTGACAAGCTAATAATTTTAATCTTGGTAATTTTAATTTGCTAAAGATTAAATTTCAATTACATATTTTTGTGATTTAAAAAAAAAATCTCATATTTTAGCCAATATATCTTTCCTGCAATTTAATCTTCAAAGCTTTTTAATATAAATAACTTATTTATAGGACTGTTCTTATAGTACGTAGAACGGAAGAGATAAACTAGTGCTGGTATAAAAATTAATATTAAACATATATTAATTATGATTAAAAGTTAATTTATGCAAGATGAATAAAAATTACTTAAGGTAGGACGCAAAAAAAAGGTATTAATACCTGAGTGTCGAAGTTTATTAATAAAATACATAAAAAGATTTTAGTTTTCAGACATTAAAATAAAATGAATTTTTAACCTTATTATCTTATGAATCAAAATATAACTTATCTTTTATCAAATATATATTATATTCTAATTTTGTGTTTCTCAAAATACTACGTATATATACAAAGGATCTTCAGTATTTTTAAGGAAGTAGTTATTTTAATAATTTTCAGTTATTTTCATACGCGAAATTATAGGTTCTTAATTGGCACAGCTAGAATACGTATTTTCCTGGAATCTCTAAAAGTAACATGTGATGTAGAACCAACAAAAACGCATCATATTTTTTTAATAAGTCTTCAATAAGTATTCAGCAATATTCAAATACGTCAATACAAATTAAGAAAGGGCATCGACACACAAAATTAAAATCCTGTCATATAATGTCGAATTCAATCAAATCATCTTTTGACATCCAATTTCTGCTTTAACATAATTTTGTTAAATATAATTCTTCAAACGGGATTTTCTGAATAATTTTACAATAACTCATTTCTGTTTTATAGTTTAACATATGCTTTTCATAGAACATTTTTTTCTACATAAATATTATGAAACATTGCACCTGCGGCTATACCCCCCTTCAAATTCTAACTCTAACACTTCAATTGTTATCATTTATAATTCTATGTACCTGCGCATTTGTTCCACGAATACAAGAAGAATAAAAATCTCATGTTTCCTGGAAACCCAAAACCAGGATTCCTGGAAAAGGAACCTGACTAGAAATGCTAATTTACGCAAATGATGCTTTATGCTGAAGAAGAAAAATTCTCAAATCAAATTACGTAATAAAGAAGCGTAAAAGTTTATTTGAAGCGAGGAATGCATGAAAACCAATTAAAACATTGTTTATTAAAATTCCTGTAATTAATTTTTTTCCAAAAATTATATGATTTAATTTTTAGATAAATGGTAGACTTTTGCAAAAAATCATTATTCTTTGTAAATCCCGTTTGATTTTAAAATAATGTGAACGTTCAATAAATAATTGCTTAAAGCAACACTATTTCAAATTTCATGCTTTTGTATTCATTTATTTTCAAAATAAATACAAAAAACTAGTTATACATTAATTTTTGGAGACCGCTGTATTTGGCGAAGTTTAACCTCGTTATATCTAAGATCAAAAGGTGAATTAAGATGAAAAAATTATGTCATTTACAAAAGAAACAAAAAACGTTATTTTTAATTACAACCTTTGTTAAGATAAAACGAGTAAAATTTACCTATCTCTTCTGAAATACTATTATTATTCCTTATCATTTAATTAGCAGCATGAATATATACAAGTTTAAATTTTTTAACAAATTTATAACGAGTCTCTTTTGCATCTCTCCTCATCTAACCCAGCTTCATTTTTATGTGATGTTATTCGATTGGACAACCTCTTCTAATAAAACGAACCTCCACGTATTGTAGTTATTATAAAAATATTGATGTTGAGTGAATATATTACGAGATATCATTAATTTATGGCTCATTATTATTGTAGAGCAAGGAGATACAGAATGCAAAGTTGGAAAATATTTGTATATAGGTACTGAGTTGGACCCACTTTCCTAGCATTTTTACTGACGGGGACCCGATTATTATTTGAAAGAAAAAAAATGTTTACATTATTAATTTTTAGGTTCGGACATGTGTAGGCACCATAGTACATAGATATAATTTTAAACAATTTATGATTTGGTTATTCTAAGATTCGGATATAACCAAAACTGAGTGACTACATTAATTAACTTAATTGTTTGTGACTATTTATTGTTGTGATTGACTTATTGAGTAAGAATGATCGATTGTTTATTCATGCCATATGATCAACTTCTATTAGAGACGGAATTCGTAATCTTCAGCCTCTATCAAGTGACGAGGAGGACACCTGAACAATACCTTCCCCTTTAAACTTCCATTTTACCCCAACGTTAAGATTTAATATGCAACAGACCTAATGCACATTAGGTTTTTGTGGCATCAGGCCTTTAACTCACGACACACAAAAATAATTTCTGGCCGTTAGGTCGTGACGTGACCTTCACTACTAGACTACGGCAGCTACTTGAAAAAGGATGGATCAAATAAGTAAAGGAAATCGTTCCCGTTACGTCACAGACGCTTTTTAAAAGAATTTTTCTTTTGATCTTAAAGTTGCATTTCCATGGTTTTAAGTCATTCAAAACATTTTCGCACCAAGTACATTTTTTGCCACAATAAGTGGAAGGTCGAATAAATTTATATCTTCTTGATGTCCCTGTCATTCAAAATAGTCCTTAAATAATTTTGTTTAGTTACCAAGTTAATAAATGTTTATTGGAAAGTAGAGAAGGTCCAATATTTGAGAATTTGAGTGAATTAAAATCGTGAAGGATAAAAATTAACCTTTGATAAAAAAAAAATAATTTATCATTAAAGTATAAATTTTCTTGCACTTATTTTAAGGAAAATTCTTTTTTGAAATAAGTTTTAAACGCCAATATTGATACAAAAATGTAAATCGCACGTACGTGTATACGTATGAAATGTCAAACACTATGAAGATAATGCTAAAAGACGCTTTTTTTGTAATACCAAATTCAGGTAACAGAGCTTGGACAATAACAGCACAATTAGAAAGCACAGTAATTGTGCAGATTAATGACACAGATACAGGAACGAAACAGCCCTTGTAATGGCAGCCATAGTTGTATCAGCAATGTTCAGCTCAACAGCTTGTCAGTCCGTACAACGGTCAAGCCACAGCAGTAATCGTCTGCACTTCCAAGGCAGGCTGCGACAGTTCTCAGCAGATCCAATCACCAATCTCTCCTGATCAATATCAAAAACAGACTCTTCCGTCTCAGGTTTTCTGCGTATTTATAGATGTTCCCACCAGGTGTTACGTTACAGAGAAAATTCAGGAAAAGGCTGTAACTTTCTTCGCAGTCGAGATTTCACCAAAATTCCAACACTTTCTGGAATCTTCGATTTATTGTCATAGTAGACACTTTCGTCGCAGCCAAAATGGTCGGCAGCGTTAAAATGTAATTGCTTTCGCTTTCCTTGAATGAACGATTAAATCACTGTGAATGCCCATTTACCTTTAAAAGAGGAAAGTTGTATGGAAACGTCATCCATGTTCGTAACCATATAAACAAAATACTAGGAACACTTTATTCGATGAACAATATCAAGGAATTTATGTCTTTATTTTTTTTCATATAGATTCTGAAACTAGAACAAATGTAATCATTAAAGGAAATAATATTTCACTTTTATTTATTTGTTATTCTAATTTATTTATTTTTAATTTTTAAATATTTGCTAAGCTATTTGTATTTATTCATTTATCGTTAACTTTTTTTGCATGGAGTTTATCATTGTGAATCAATTATATTACAAAATCATGCATTAACATTTAGAATTCATAATTAAATTTGATGAATACTTCTACTTTATTTAAAATATATTATTTATCCATTAAATTCAATTCAAAATTTTTGAATTAAGATAGTAAAACCAATTCGATTAATTGAATTAAGAACACTTATTTATATAATCATGGTTTGTAAGTTAACAATAACTTTTTGGGCACCTGTAGTTTTAGTACGTATATAAATTACATATAAACTAATTTTTGGATAATGAAATTCTTTCAAGATAATAAATAAAATTCACTCAAGGAAAATAAATAACAGCTGATAAGTTTTGCAGAATTAATTTTATTTCTTAAATTTCACTCTTTATTTTTCCATTTTTTAAAAAGTATACTAAAATCAAAAGGAATAAGACTATTTAATTAAATGCCAGTTCCTCAGAAAGGCTCATTGCGCAAGTAAATTAGGAAAAAAATTAGCGTCACACTTATATTTCTCTAACATGTAAAGAAATTAGTTCATCAGTTCCCCAATGACTGTTTTTCCAATAAATTCTCCCATAAATGTATATTAATACATTAGTACCTAAAATGGCGGTATTAATTTTGTGTAATATGTCTTAATTAAATTTATTGTGTCCGCGAACATAAACTTTTCTCAAAAAATAATAAAAAATAAATAAACGGAATATTTCTCTAGGAAATAAAATTTTATTTGTATCTGCATATATATGATAAAAATATTTCTGTACTGGTCGTATATTTATAAGAGAATAACCATATTATTTCAGCTTATAACTTGATTAGTGGAAAATTAATTAAATTTTATAATGTCTTTAAAGTCTTATCACGTCATGTGGTAACTCATATGTTTGCTTTATTTTAATTGCTTTTGCTAAGAATTGAAAGAACTGTTAAAATTTTTAATTAAATATATCAATGGCCTTATGAAAGCACCATCTATGTGCAGTTGAGTGCATAGTCTTAAGTCTTCTTTTTTTGATTAATGTAAAATGATAAGATGCAGTTTCTAGTACCTATGTTAGTAATGGGAAACGGGGAATGAGGAATCAGAAAAGGGAGTGGGTTGCTCACTCTGACATTGTTCATTGATTTATTTTTCTTTTCCTGAGAAGTCCATGTATATGACGCCTTTCGTGTACCAAAATATTATTTCCTTAATTTTTCACCGAAGTAGACCACCTTCGCCTTCTTTCAAGAAGATTTATTGGAGGTCACTGCTTATTTTCAATGTTGCTTGGCTTAACCTCCTCAATTCAGAAGTACCCCACGTGGAAATCACACTTCTGAATTTTTTTTAAAAAAACACTCTGGAAGAAAATCAATTGGGAACGGTAGTATCACATGTGATATAGCTCAAAGTATTGTCTCTAAATTTTTAGTTCATCAATAGATGGCTATACTAGTTCTGTTTACCCTGTATAAGTAAGTATTTTATAATTATTTATTTGCAAATTGTAATCCATATTAAGTATATAGATTTTGTATATTGATATATAGCCATGTTGTATAGATTTATAGATCTTAATTTGTAGCAAATAGTAAACCCTGAAGAAACTGTAAATATTGTGATATCACATGTTTTTTTTTTTTTTTTTCAATAAGGATAAAGTCATTTTTTTGTATTACGTTTTTCCATCATTTTTCCTCGTTCCCTTTGTGACATTTACGCCATGTAAGAACTCTAGTACATAATGGATCTTAATTGCTATTATATAGACTACTTAATAGAGAAGTTTTTGAAGCAGGAACACAAATAAAAACAAAGTTCAGAATTACAAACAGATCGGGAAATGAAAAGAATTGACTATTTCTCTCTGTTGATCAAATTGTACGAAATGACAAAAAAAAATTTTGCTTGGACAAATGGTTTGATAACAAAGATATGTTGTTGTTATCAACAGAAAGTGGTAAACTTCTGTGGAAAAAAGTCGTCGATGATCTATAAAAGAATAAAAAATACATAAATATCAATTGCCATGCAGTCGTAAGAAATTTACAACCGATTCATGGGAGGAGCAGATGACTTAAATTACTTGCATTAGCAACTACCGAATGAAAAGTCGAACGAAGGAATGGACAGTAAAAGGAATCTTACATATGACTAATTTTGCAATGATTAAGGCTTGGATGGCATATCGTCACAAAACGGAAGCTATCGGAGCACACTAAAAGGAAAACCTCGATTAATTTTATTTCAGGCTAAATGCTGCTACAAATTTGATCTACGGGGTGAAGCAATCACGAAGTGAAATTTCTTCTATCAGCTCATCGGATGAATCAATCGAGGACAACGAACCTCCAGCTAAACGAAGGATACTTGTTTGTATGCCACGTAGTTCTGTAAGTAAAAAAGATGTAAGATATATGCCCGAAATAATTTACGATAGAAGTCAAAGGAGTGAATGCAGAATGCCAAAATGTAATGCTCTAACTACAGTTCGATGTTCCAGCTGTAAAATATTTCTGTGCTTCCATCGCTCAAGAAACTGCTACAAAAGTTTCCATGAAACAAGGAGAATTTATTCATGTCTAAATATTTGTCCAACTTCTAAAAATAAAATGTAATTTGAATATAATATTTCAAGTCTTCTTATTTTTTTATTTTGTTGTAGCTTAACCCTTAAGCATCACGTGCGAGACTTGCCTCCCCTGCCCACCTCCACAACCATGAATAATAAAACTAACATTTTTGAACAGAATATGATGGTTATAATAATTATAATCATTTTTAAGAAAAATAATTGTTATTCTTATGTCGGGTCTGAGGAGGTTATGCCTCAGAAGGAGGAATCCATGCCTGATATAGGGTGATAACCCGATGAAAATGCCTATAGCTCATTTAAGCATCAATCAAATTTGGATTCCTGGATATGGCATCTACTGACTGTAAAATCTAAAACAATTAATAAATCTATAGGATATTCATTTAGGGGTGATTTAACGAAAAACAGTACAAGACAGTACAAAATGGTAACACCAACTTGTCTGCATTACGTAATAAAGCGTCTAAATCATTTACTTTTTGAGTCACTCTCGTATATTAAAACAGTATTCTTTTTTTTCAGGGAAACGGTATTATTTATGAGAAAAATTTATACTTTTGATAAATCGGATATTTGAAATATTTATACCCTTAGCGATGAAAATATGAAGTATCGCAAAGAAAGAGTCTGTTTTCAGTGAAATTCAATAAGAAAATAACACACATTCGTAAATAATGAAATAATTAAAACCCTAAACTGATCGCAATTTTGAATAAATTACGATAGTTGTTAATCTCGAGCATGCGACCTTCTTGTTTGAGGATCGAGTCATCATGCCTCTAAATCCGCAGTATAACGGGACTGATGTATGTTAAATTGAGTCTAGGTCTCAAATCCTCACTTTGGCGTGGTGTGTAAGTTTGGAAAGGGAAGAACCACCTCAGGTATCACCCTTGTCGCTTGACATTGGTTCAGAATTAAGAGGTCCATCTCCAATAGCCTTCGGGCTGCTTCTAAGTTCAAAATTAATAAGCAATCAACCGATTACAATCGGTTCCTTGTCATAGTGTTGCTATCAGTGACTGAATCTGTAGTCTGTCCTTGAGTCATGCTCGGATACAGTTAAATAAGAAAATTGCCTGATCAAAAACGTTTTTTGTAT
>BMAW01021045.1:42828-96991 GCA_019974015.1 Nephila pilipes | reverse complement strand
TGCGACTTTCTTCATTAACATACAACTTCATCACATGACCACTTTTGCACAATAATGTTTTCGGTAAAAGTCCTTTCTTTTGAAAAAAAAAAAAAAAAAAAAGATGACACCCATTTTGCTGTTTGGTGAACTGAAAATTATTATCTACATTTTCAAAGGCAACAAAATAGTTATTTAAAAAAAATACAAAATCGGTAACGTTAACAGGCAATCGACATTTTACTAAAATGATGAAGTGCTGTTTCTTTAGGACTGCAACCTTAGGAGTTTACAACCAAACATGGCGATAATTCTTACTGCTTGGCGATTTTCCATCTGCATCCGAAAACGTAATTTGGCGGGCGCCGCTGAAACGGACAAGTACCAAATCTAAAAATCTATATTGCAATATAAGTATAAAATTTAGTTGGAAGGAGTAAAGAAAGAAGAAATTAAACAAAATTTGTTTCTTAATTAGAAGGAAGTGAAACAAAAAGCTAAAAATTTTGCATCCTTATACTTCATATTGGTTTATATCACTATCAATAGCACAAGGCAAAATATATATATATTTTCAAATATATTCCTCAAATTGTCATTTAAAAACATAACTGTTATATCCTTATTAAAAAAATAATGTGGGTTAATTGATATATTATTCTACAACAGAAGATCTTGAATTTGTGCATGATTTAACTTTAAATTTTTGTTTATATGAAGAAGACAGAGAGACAGGAGGATATTGCAAATCAAGTGAGTTTAAAAATAGATGAAAACAAAACAAAAGCAATGAAAATAAATAGTATAAATGTAGCTCCACTTCAAATAAAGCAACACAAAGTTGCTATTTTCATACCTTGAAGTCACATTTGATAAAAAGGTTGGCACAGATGAAGACATAAAAACTAGAATCAGAAAATTCCAACAATAATTCAGAACAATGCAAGAATTCTAGAAAGCTTCAATTATAAGCATTACTTATTTATGGAAAGAAGGTTTGGAATAAATCAGGGAACAAATTAAATGCCTTTCAAATCATGTACCTCAAAAAGAATCTTAATTGTGAATTGGTCAAATAAAATTTTGAATTTTTAATTGTTAACCAAAACATCTACCAAACCAATTTTCTCCTAAATTAAGAAACCGACACTGAACATGGGTTGGACTTGTACTTAAAACCCCATTAAATGATAATACAAGAAATGCGCTGACATGGGCACCAGATGGAAAGAGAAAGAAAGGAAAAGAGCAATGTTGACATATGAGGCGAATGGCTATTGAAGAGGGAAATTAATTTGGATGACCGAAATGGAGAAATACCAGGGAGGTAAAATTAGGCCTAATTAAACAGTGTAAGGCAGCGTGGCTTCATGTATTAACTTCATGAGACGAGAATTAATGCTGATAAAGAATGTGTAAACACATCATAGAAGTAAGTTTATTTAATGTTTCCAATTAAGTTTACAATTCAAAAATAAGTATTCTCTCAATTAATTATTTATTGTTAAATAAACTTGATTTTCTAATTTTACAATGTTAAATTCGTTTTAATGTTAATTTTAATTGCCCATTATTTCTTATTTACTTTAAAACGGACAAAACATTCAAAATTTTCAAAGAACAGTTAATAGGTACAAAATAATTGTGCATAGTAAAGTATATATTTTACATCAACGTGCAATTGTTCTGATTATATCATAAATCTTTGATCAAGTAGCATAAGGGAAATTATTTGTCTAAAAAAATATTTCGATGTCTTTAGTGGTGACTAAAAAAATTAAAACTCTATATCATCAATAAACCGTTTTATTGATAAAAGTTTCATATAATCAATAACTTCTCATATTGATAATATATCAAAAAAATTATCTAACTGCCGGTGCTGATAACCTTGTTTTTTGCAATGTTAATACAAAGATCTTCTCTTGGTACAGGTAAATAAGTACAATACTTTTCTCTGCATTCATTAACTAAAATTATTTACGAAACATTCGACAAATTACTCAGTTGCATAAGCTTCCATTAGGATACATATTAAATGATTATTTATATTTTTTTTACCTAAATGATATAGTATAATTATTAAAGAATAAAAAAAATTTCACCTTTTAAAAATAATGTCACAGAAAAATGTATGTATTCATAGTCAGTAAAATTTTGGAATAAATTTCATTCAGGTTCGGTCTTATTTTTCTCATTACGCATATAATAATTAACTAATAAAAATATTCAGAAAATCCTGTGGTATTTTAAAAACAGAACAAAAATATCTGTTCTCTCTATCTCTCTCAAAAATTATTTTATCTGCTACTCCATCTCGTACATTGAAATTACCTCACAACGCTTCAACGTCATTAAAGGCTGAATGAAAAAATTACAAAAGGTTTCCTTACTTGAGTTTCGATATGAAGAAGGAAGATAATTTTCGAAACTTAATCACTTTCATAAAGATTCTTTACATGTATTTTCCACAAGTAATTGTAATTCTCCGATTAAAATAAATAAAAATCTTTCTGACTTCCTTTCATTTCAATTGATGATCTCATCTTCAAAACATCGTTATCCTTATAAAAATTACTTCAAGCAAAACTAAAAGAGTTTATTATTTTATATTCGGAGTAAAATTCAATAATGGTTCAGTCATGTTAGTCTTGAAAATTGTTTGATCGAAACGAAAGAACACAGGAAGAAATGAATATTACGCATTTAATTAGTTTTCCTTTATTCTTTCATCTTTTTTCTTACTCATTAAATATTTAATAGCTAAGACTTTCGAGAGAGTTATTTCTTCTGATACTTATTGAGTTCGAATTTTTAAGAGGGAAAAGTATTGAGTTCTGAGATTGCATTTTAATAACACTACTTAAATTAGGATGTTCCTATAATTTTAAATATAATATTCTCGAGATTTGATGATCATGCCATTTATCAATTTAACATTTCCAGATAAAGAAACAACATGTGCATTATTTCCTGTTACCTATGAATTTTCTCTTTTATTTATCTATTATTTTTGACTTTTAAATAGATAATGGAATGTATAATCAGTTTTCATTGAATATTAATACCTTCAGCAAAAAGAAAATGCCTCTAATAAATAGTAGTAGATAGCATAAATATAATTATTGTGTTTATTAATTCGCTACCTTTGTGTCATATTCTTAATTTCCAGTTGAGAGGTTCCAAATTTCATTAAAAAGACGGTACCAATAAATAAAAGATATATTATTGATGTTCAGATATATTCATTTTTATTTTTCTGCCCTATTCTTTTTGCTTTTTAGGACTTTTAGAATCATTAGTATATTTTTAGAACATTAAGCGAAAACTATTTTGAATTTAAAAAATCCATTTATTATTTTTTTGGAAATATAAATATATTTCCGAAATTGATTATATATCACTTTACTTTCCCATTTAAAGGCACAAAACAATATTATTAAATACTTAATTAAGCTAAAGATTAATAAGAACAATAAAATACACTTTATAAAATATATTAGGCTATGAACCAAGAATGAAGATTAGATATTTTAATCACCATAATTTTTATGCCGAAGCTACCAGTTTGTAATTCACGAAATTTAGTGTTTATCAAATATAATTACTTAATTTCATTTCCAAAAACATAAATTAAAAAAATCCGCGTGCATTGTATATCCGTGGGAATTTAGAATACCTTATAAATACATTTAATGGAAAGGCTTTGTGTAGTTTAGTTGGATCTTTTTTGTTCATTTTTCTTGTAATATTGCTAGTAAGCATTATATTATGCATTAAATTATGCCTAATATTATGATTTTGATCCGAGGTTTCCTACTGAGACCACAAGTGCTTTATTATAACGTTATTGGCCGGTTGAGGTGATGCATTCGATTACATTTACAATTACAGGATAACCATAATTTAACAAATTTAACTACATGTTATGATTCATTACTTCTTGAAAAATACAATGCTGCATTTAACCTAATTTTCGAAAAATAATTTAAAGCGCTTGGTTTTTCTTTATTTGCAAATTAAACATATGATTTCCAACAAGAATTAAGACACTTATGTGCTTAACATAGAGGATATTGTTGGATATTTAGAATTTCTCCAAATATCATATCTGCTACCACTTTCAAAAACACTTAATTATTTTTAATAGCAGAACTGAATATTTCATCATTCTAGAAACAGTGAAGGTAAGAAATAAGATAATTAGCAAAAGTTATCCCATTTTTTTTATCTGTTTCGGAACTGAAAAATTTCTTTCTCGTTACGCAATGATCGTACTTTGCTTATCGAAATATCCTTTGAATGGTATCTGCAGAAGCACACAGTATAGCTGTAGAAATAGACGGGGCAAGTTATACAGCGTTCCCCTTACATTTTTGACATAATATTAGAAGGATGTCTTTCTTTGTCGTAGAACTGATGGATTCTGTTTTTTTTTTTTTTTTTTTTTTCACGCGTCCTTCAATTAGGTTTATTTGCAATTGCTCAATTTCTTATTTATCTCAAGAAGTTTTGAATATATATTTCAATTCAACGTCATCAAACAAATTTCTCAAGAAATTTGTTTGTTTACGTTGAATTTCTTTTACAAAATCTCGCAAAAACTCACTTACCTTTGACATTAGAACGACAATTTTCCGAATTTCAAAATTAGTTTAAGCTCTGGATCAATTTTTTGCATCTAAGATATATTGAATCATTAAAAAACAATGGTAGTAAAATCGCAATTTTATAGGGTGTTTACTTAATTTTCGGACTTAATTTTCGGACTTTTTGGTGACATCTATCGAGTATCGGAGGAACTGGTTTTACAGTAGATTGGAAAATAAAATTAATTGTTTAATAATTAGCTGGAAAATCCTACTTATATATATATATATATATATATATATATATATATATATATATATATTTCACTTTATATTTAATTTTCTAATTTGTTGTATACTTTAACTATCACAGTAAGAAGATCCTCCTTTTTTCAGATATCTTGTCATTTGATTTTTTAATTTAATTTATCACGCGCCATAAATGTGCATAAACTGGCGTGCTCCATCTTTCTAAGCCGAAAAGGAGGTTTTCCTACAGCCGTAAGATACCTAAAACACGTAAAATACCTAAAAATTCTTCGATCTAATACCACATTATTTGAATAATACTTGCTTTGATTTCCCGAACAGGGGACATTTTTTGGTCACTTTGTGACGCCTGCCCGTTCCTCGCTGCCTCTTGTGCCACAGCTAAATTCAATGATTAAACACAAAGACATAATAAGTCAATCAAAGAGACACTAGAACAATATTTACGGAATTTATTAACTTCTAATTAATATAATAAAAATTATTTATGCTCTCCCGGGCAAGGATACTACTACCCTAATTCAACCCACCAATAATAATCTAATAGACTCTTACCGTTAATCCTTTCTCGACTGCAACTCAGACTCTGGAACAAATGTAGCACTCTGGAATTAATAAATCTCTTGAATCACTACACCTTTAAACCAATCGCCTATTTCAACCTCTCTTTTCAACTCCTCCTTCAACCTCTCTTTCCACTTCTCCTTCAGCCTCTATCGCGACTTACAGTTGGAGTTTATATATTTCCTAACTCTCCCGCTTCACTTCATTTCTACCTGCTTTCTATCTACACATTCACGTTTCATTTTTGGTTGGGCAAAGGTTGATTATCAAAAGTAATCAATCTTAATTAAAAGTCTCCAAGGTTAGTGAAGAGAAACCACGAATAGACCAATGTCACAACTTCATTCTTGATTACTTATTTGGGGTGTTTATCCGTCGATCAGTATATCGGAGTATATCTGTCCCTCTTCGTGTAACATTAATAAATTCCTATTTCAAGTTTCCTCATTGACCACCACTGAATTAAAAAAAAAAGATTTTACAGAACAAAGTGAAATAGTTAGACAGTTAAAATCGGTAGGAATGTCCAGTGTGGCTCGAAAAATAACTTTTTAAAGTAAATTTATCATCATACACGAGGGAGGTATTAAAACAACTACAGTAGCCAACATTGATGAAGAGAGAGGCTAGAATAACGTGCTGGATAATTTCTCCGGGAAATTAAATACTTTGGAATTCACTAGAAAATTAATGTTGATAAGTTGCCTCCATTAATCAAAGAGTAATTAAAAGTTGAGTATCGATATTTAATTATATATTTACACATAAACCCGAAGGCCTATGAATGAAGATGATAAAAACCAGCCTCCGCCAAGAATAAAACGAAAACTTATACTACCTCCCTGTACTTCATCCTCTGTTACTTTAAAAAGCATAGATTATAACCAAGTTTAGGAAGCAGTGCAAGTCCATTCTAAGAAAAAAAAGAAATATCGTATTTTTTTTTTTTTTTTTTTTTTTGTATTAACTAATGAGCTTAAGATAAGTTCTATTTGTTAGCACTTAATTCTCGATATTTCATTAAATCTTTTAACACTTCGAAAAATAAGCATTTGAATTTCTATTAAATAATAATTTTTAAAACAATATTGACTTTTTGATTTTGAATGTATTAAATATTTTAATTATTGAAGCAATATACACAAAGAAAATATAAGACTTGATAGTAAATTAAATATAAAAGTAAATTGTTTGATGTTAAAATTGAAAAAAAAAAAATGAAGTTGAAGGAATTTACATAAGAAAATAATAATGTATATCTTTTATACTTTATTTTATAAATTTTATGAATATATAATTTTTGAAATGAAAAATATAGCAGTGTTTTGCTTTATGGTTTTCTTTATTGAAAAGTTTCAACTTTAATTAAGGATTTATAATGTGGTATCTAAACTATAAATATTAATTACGAGTTTATATTGTTCGAAATTTTATTGAAATTTCTTTAACACAGTTTGGATTTGAATTTAAAATAATGAAAATTTTTGGCAGAATGAAAACAATAGTTTTTTTTTGTTTTATTTAGAATTAATAATAATAAAATGGATTTGATAAATAACAAAATATAAATATCTATACTGCTGTTTGTAGAAAATGCAACACCATGAAAGAATCATCAGAATCAAATGAAATTTAATGCAGAAACGACTTGTACTGATACAAATAAATGATGAAATTTTCAAAACAAAAGAAACAAATTAAGCGTCCGAAATCAGTATTTGGTGCAGCCACCATGCGCTGCAATAAGTGCTGCTATACGACGTGGCATGGAGTCAAACAGATGTTGAATATCTGCTTGAGGAAGCGAATTCCATATCGCTTGTATGCGCAACCAAAGTTCGTCTTTGGAAACTGCAGGACGCGGATCACGAGCAAGACGCCGACCAACCATATCCCACACGTGCTCAATAGGCGACATATCCGGTGAATAAGCAGGCCAAGGAAGAAGTTGCATGCGTTGTGCTGAACAGAAGTCTCGAACAGTCCGCGCAACATGTGGGCGTGCATTATCCTGCTGAAAGATAGCTCCAGGGATGCCTTGAAGGAAAGGAACGACTTCGGGCTGTAGCACTTCACGGACGTACCTGTTGCTATTGAGATTACCCTCAATTCGTATCAAATTGGATCGTCCATGATACGAAATCGCACCCCAGACCATAACTCCGGGTGTTCGACCATTATGTCGTTCAATAATACACTCAGGAAGGCAGCGTTGACCGGCATAACGTCTTACACGAACACGGCCATCATGGGTCCACAAATTGAAGCGTGATTCATCTGAAAAGACAACTTGGTGCCAATCAGCTCGCCTGTCTCTGTGGTCAAGAGCCCACTGCCGACGCAGCCGTCGATGATTCGCCGTGAGGGGAATCCTGTATAAAGGCACCCTTGCACGCAATCCACGGCGCAGCAGACGACGACGAATTGACGAAGCCGACAATTGTACACCTGTAGCAGTAGACCAACGTGCTGCCAGCTGCCTGGAGGAAGCTGTGCGATCATTCACCGCCATGCGGAGCAGGTGTCGATCATCGCGCTCTGACGTCACCTTCTGTCGTCCAGTGCCTGTTTTTCGAGTTGTTCGGTGCTCGTCGGTCCACTGCTTCCAAACTCGCATCACTGTGGAACTGTTCCGCTGCATACGAGCTGCTATTGCGCGATAGGAAAATCCTCCTTCTCGAAGGCCGATTATCCTCCCTCGTTCAAACTCCGTAAGTTGCTTGAATTTCTTATTCTTCCATCGTGGAGGCATACTCAGGTCTCACTAAACGTTTGCCACTAACAAATAATCATAGACTTTTTTCAACGTCCCGCTACAGCACTTTATTTATACGCTTTCAGCATCAATTCAGAGGGCGCTGCGCGCGCCGCGCACGCGCGATGGCTCTGAAACTTTATTAATTTGCATAATATCCTATAATTGACATTTGCTGCGAATTTCATTTGATTCTGATGATTCCTTCATGGTGTTGCATTTTCTACAAACAGCAGTTTATAATGTCATTTTTTTCATATTTTTCACTTAACAGTTTTAAGAAAGTGAAACTACTCTGTTGTTCTTTAATATCGTGAAATGAAAATGAAAGTCATTTATGAAATAAAAAAAATAACATTTGTTTATTTCGAAGATGTTACTTAAGATTATACTGAAAATAATGAAATTTGTGTAATATTTTAGTTCAAAAAATATATGATAATAAAATTTATCATGCTTAAAATTAAAACTGCTATTGGCTTACATTTAATACTTAATTTTTATCAAATGAAAAAGTGAATTTGGATTTATATTGGAATTTAACTAAATGTTCATAAGGGTTTTTGAAAATATTGCACCTTGTGTTGCTATGATGTGTATAATTGCTAAATTTTGAAATCATACAATTGTAGAAACTGAGGATTTTAAAAAAGTTAGAAATAGGTTATGTAATATTGCATGAGATTTAGTTAAAATATTTTTGAAATTCGTTCTAATTTGATTTTTTTTAAACTTTGCAATATTTAGAAAATGATGACAACAGTATTTTATTTTGATGTGTGTGGTGGAGATTTTAAAATAGATATAAGAATTATTTTGATTTCATATACTCTTAAGTCAAAATGATTCATGTTATTATTTCGTTATGATAAATAAATGAGAAATTATAAATGCTAAACTGAATGAGAAACGATAATTTTTATGTTTTTTGGAAATGTGTATTCAACAATGATAAATACTATGTAGTTTTTCAAATAAATATTAACAATGTGTTTTGTTTATAAATGGAAAAAAAAAGATTTTTTTAGTGTTTATTTTCTCAATGATGTTTTAAAAGATGTTATTTTTTAAAGGAATGAATGTCTGGTTAAATTATTTCACTTGAGATCTGTGTTAAAGGAAAAGTTAATATAAATTGTATAAATGATAGATAAATAAAATAAATTTAACACACACACATACATACAGAGTATCAGATTTGACTTGCGAACAAGTGTAGCAAATTTTTGTTACAACTAACCACACTTCTTCAGCTAATATGGTAATAAGGTTTTGTCTGGAAATTGTAAGCAAGAACAAAAAATAAAAATGCAAACACTATCACTATCAGAAAAAATGCAAGCGATGTATCACTATTGAATCTATTGTGAATGTGTATGTTGTAGTTTGCCCGCGTTATCTGAATTTTAATGTATTAAATATTATCGGCAGCTGATTTATGTAGAATCACGTGTAAATGTTTCAGTGTACGTAAGCAAGCAGTAGACGACAGTGAAGCATCAACAAGAGCACAGACGAGTGGGATTCAAAGAATACAGTACCAAACAAATATTAAAAAGAATATCTAAATTTTGGAGTTACTAATACAGAAAAAATAGAGAAGATCAGCTCATGTGTGTCGTTTGCTCAAAAAGTTTAGCTGCCGAAAGTATGAAATCTGGTAAACTTAAACGGCTTTTGGAAGCACTTCTTGTTGAGTACATTAAAAAGCCCCGAGAATTCCTCACATTACACTTAAAATCATGTGAAAAACAAAAAGGATTGCTTAAAGAAAATTTTGTGAATGAAAAAGATTTATTTGACTCTTACAAAGTTTCGTATTAAATAAGAGACTCGTTCTGTAAGTCCTTAGAGGAGATCGTAGAATCGAAATTATTTATTATTAGTAAGCATTAGGAATCACTAGACAACCGACTAAATCTCATTTATATTTATCATATGGTTTAATTTTTATAGTCGATTCAAGCAAGAAACTTTTGTTTATTTAGAAAAGAAGGGGAAACGTAAGTTTTGAGCTGTGATTAAACACTTACATTTAAAAGGTTTAGCACCGAAAAAGATCAAAGCTGAATTGGATGATGTTTGCAACTGTTTACAATTGGGTGAACGAGTTTAAACGTAGGCGTACGTACACAAAAGATGGACGTCGTTCGAGAAATCTAGTGGAAGTGACTACTCCTGGAATTATTGACAAAATCTATGATATGCGAAAGAAAGTGCTCACACTTGAAGTGAATTAAGTAACTGACATATCGTAAGGCACAGTGATTTCAATGTTGTATGATTTAGGTATGAAAAAATATCAGTAAGATGTGCGCCTAGTTTGCTCTAAGTGGAAAATAAGAGTGATCATGTGGTCTATTCTGAATCTGATTTTGGCGCTTTTTCGTCGTAATCTTGACGAGTCTCTTCATTGATACATAACTATAGATGAAACGTAGATACACTACTACATTCCAATGACAAAAAAAGTCAAGATTTTGGGTGTTATAAAGCAAACGGAGTATGCATAAAGCAACGAAGGTGAAATTTTCATTAAGGTGATGGCTACGGTTTTTTGGATGCACGTGAAATCACCTTCCCCGATTTCTTGGGAAGAGGTTAGCAATAACTATAAATTACTATAGTTCGTTTTTATGTGGAAAAAGAAATCAAGAAAAAAATGCCCTAATTAAACGAGAAAAATAGCAAAATATCATCTTCCAACAAGACAACGCATGGGTGCACACATGTGTAGTTTCTATGGAGAAATTCATTTAGTTAAATTATTACATTATTCATCATATCCACCGGATTGGGCTTTAAATGAGTTTTTTATTACCAAACTTTACAAAATTGCACGTTGGGTAACGGTTCATGTCGAACGAAGTGGTCATCGCTCAAACAGATGCTTATTAGTAGGATATTCTGAAATATTACTTTTTAGAGGGCTTCAAAATTTTGAAAAAATACTTGTAAAAGTACATTTAGCTGAAAGCAGATTATGGTAAAAAATAAAATCTCCCTAAAATAATTTGTTTTTCTATCTTTTTTGATGGATTTAATCAATAACCACGTTTCGTTAATTTCAAACTCATAAACTGAAATATGACGGAAAAAAAAGTTAATGGAGCCAAGCATTTTTACTTTACACTTCAGAAAACTTTGATTTATAGCACAAATGTTGCGTTAAGAAGTTGGAACCAAAATCGTCATTTATCACTCGTAGTCAATAACTGAACGTTATATATTACTTTCACCTGACTATAGGTAATAGAATGGGTGATTTGTTAGAAAAAGACTCTAGAGAAAGTGCGATTTCCTTAAAGTAAAAGGTTATAATAAAAAAGAAAACAAAGTTTACCATCTCGTGCAAGTTTTTAAAGCACGAGTAAAGTGTTTGGTTCTGACATCCATTATCTTCAAGAAGTATTTTAAATTGAAAACAGACCGTCGAAAACATTTTCTTTTATATTTCATATCACTTATATTAGCGTTCGACGTTTTCAACACTGTATAAGACATACTTAAAAAATCTGAGTGAATAATAGTTTGCTCTAAATATTCGTAAATTCAACAACGGTTGTACTAAAGCAAGATCCTTTTTTAGATTATGCCAACTTAAAAGAGATTTGATAGCAATAATTACTAAAAATGATAGACAAATAATTTAAGTGAACTTTAATTAATGGCATAATTTATATCCAAAAGTGATTCAGTAAAACAATTAAGCACGACATATTACAAAATAAAGAATATTCCATTTATCCATATGCCAATACACCCTAATTAATAAAAGAATTTTACGATTTTAACTCAATAAATAATAAATCGTTGGAAATACAATAAATACAATACACGCTATGGTGAAATTAAGAACCTGTTATGTAGATTCGATACAGTCACTATTCTTTTGATTTATCATCTTACTATTAAAAATAACAATAACAAAGTCACAGCATTGCCATTATTAACACAAAATACCCTAACAATATCACCTTCAGAACGGAGTCCTTAGTGTTAAAAGTATGCCTAACGCTTAATTCAAACAAAATGACAAACTGTTGGAACAAATGTGATTAGAGGGTGTTGGAGGGAGAATTAAAATCATCAAGAGCAACAAATTGTACGCACTTCCGGTAAAGGGGATCACTTACGGTTGATTTAATTAAGCGTCGCGAAAGACAATAGGGGGTGGATTCATTAGAGTGTGCTCATCACTCTCTTCAGCGTTAAAAATAAATCTTATTAAGATCTTGATAGTGCGACATTTAGAGACGAGGTACTGCTAATGTTTTCTTCAATGTCTCAGGGAATGTTCTGAAATACCAGAACCGTAGTAAAATGTTAATTCAAATTATTGTAGAGATAGATAAAGAAAAATCTTAAACTTTTGTATTTTGAAACATAGAAACATTTTTTGTTTGTTTGTTATTTTTGTATTTTTCACAAAACTGATAAAATAATTATACAAATATATAATCCTCCTTCGCATTTTGACAAAACATTAATGTATTAATATTTATTTGCATTTATTTTTCAATATATATATATATATATATATATATATATATATATATATACGATACTTTTGTTCTAAGCTTGTCACACTCGTGGGCTTCTCTGATATAGGGAAAATTATCAATGGACAATTGCACAGTGAGTTACACCATTTTCCTCTGCCATACTAATACGAGTCCTTTTTTTACCGCCTTTGTAAGACCACGTGACCATTTTGGGTTCACCTTATACCCATTGTATAATAGATATTTTAAGGGGACTTAGTACCTTTCGAAATCAAAAGTAGAACATTTTGACAAACTCTTTTTTCGATTCTACATAAATCAACAATGTTTGCTCATTTAAATATGAAACTTTGCCAGTTTGTGTAATAAAGTGCATAGTTTAAAATATTGGGTCAAGTTTTGCTATTAAATTAATATACTTTCTTATACAACATGAAATATGCGTGCAAAAATTTGAAAAATAAATTAGCTTACCTTATGTTACCCACAAGATAACCTTTGAAAGATGTACAGTAAAACCATAATTCTTATACCAAATTAAAGCTAAATAATGACCTTATTCTGTAAACCTCAAATTTTAAATTTTCCTTACATTAAAAAAATTGAAAAATTAAAAAAGTTATCAAGTTTGTATTTAGTAACTTTTTTTTCGTGTATCATGTTATAAAATAAAATCTAATCATCCTATTAACAAAATTGAGGTTCACAGAATAAAGATCTACAAGTAGAACACTCATGTAAAATTTGAAAGCTCTGCATGCAAAAGATTTTTTTAATCCTGTGGGAAAGTGTGAAAACAGCAAACTGAGAAAAAGAGGTTTGTTTACGTTGCATTACATAGAACAAGCCACTTTAGACATTTACATTTTTTGTTGCACAAGGCGTAATAATTGTCGGATTTTGACGCGGATTGTTTTAAAATGCTCCTAACATTCAGTACTATTTTTGAAAATCAAATTTGAAAAATCGAATTTTTGAAGGTGCAAAGGTACTAAGTCCCCTTAAGCACATAAATTTTTTCAAGTATTTGAAAGATGAAACAAAATAATCAGTTATTAAGCATAACAATTGATTATAGCTTGATCTTTATGAACAATATTGTAGAATATTTCCTAATCATTCTAATTCACCAATATTGTCTTTTTCATACATATTTTAGTACATGGTATGTTCCAAAAGCAAGGAGAAATACTTTTTTTTAAATTATAAATAGGAACAACCATGAATTATACCTAATATTCTTCGAATTATGAGCCATGAACTTTAATACTATTAGTCTAGCGATGCTACCATTGTTCACAGCACTGTACAAACTTATTTTGCGAGAAGATGTGAACTTTTAACTGTATCTCTAGTTATGAGGGAAATAATTCGTAGGGGGCTAAGAGTGGACTGTATGGTGGATATGTGGATCCAGGGATGTTTTCACGGAATCGGATCCTTAGTTTCACTACCACAATTACCAATTTTATTGCACATCGTTGATCCATAATTCGGTGCTTCAGAAGCGCGAATCGATACGGTCTTACAATGACTCTCGAAAAGGCCATTGCGTATACTTAGACAAACTGGACTATCTAATGAACTTTGGAATACGTAACTGAACACTGAAATACAATTGGAACACGTCACTCAACGTTGGAATACCGTCGGAATAAGTACATAAGCGTTTCAATACGTAACTGAATGTTATCATATCAATGAAATATGTAACTGAACTTTGGAATATTATTGGAATACGTAAATAACAATTCACCTACCTCCTTAGCTGTCTCCTTTGATAATGTACTAGAAACACTCAATATAAGTACTCTCATTACTTTCAGGGCAAACCTTATTTACTGAAATTTTATTTAATTAACCTGTTCACTCCCGTGAATCATATTTGATACGCTCGAAATTCCTCTCCTGTGCCCAGCGTATCACATTAGGTACGCTCTGTGAGTGTCTTCTACAGCCCTTGGTACGCAGATTAGGTACGCTTGGTGAGAACGTTTTATTTGATTTTTTAATGTTACTATATGGCTTTACAATACTGAAAAATCTATGTAGTTAGGTTATTTGGAGTGTTGACTTTGGTGATATGGGGTTAGATTTCACTTCTGGCTATCAGGAGAAGGGGGGGAGATTAATTGTTAAAAGCACGTGCTGCGACGTGACTCTTTAAATATAATGACATGATTTAAAGGAGGCACTTTATTTGGTTTGCTTTTTTCTTTCTTCTTAGAAGTTCGAATGAGAATTTATGGATGTTTATGGGGGTTAGGGCTTTCAGTAGCAGATGCTTCCAGCTGTTCGTTTCATTCGGTCGTTTTTTATTTGTAGCGACAGTCCTGACGAAAGGAAGTATATATGTCATACTGAGATTTGTGAATTAATGAATGAATCTGACAATAATGTTAGTGAAAAAGATCCAAATCTGTACTTGCGTGAAGCGTCAAAAGTTGACAAAATATGTGTGTAAGACAAGTGACGTTGGACTATGCTTTGAAGAATTTTTTCTTATAAAAATTCCAAATAGCAAAATGAGATTCATTTTTTGCATCTTAATATTCCATGTAATGGCACATCCTTATACCAAGAAATTTATGCAACAAATGTAAGTATATTTTGTATTTTCTTAAAGGATATGATTTTTTTATGTAATTTTATGTATAAAACATAGAATTTTCGATTAAATCTTTTTTTCTTTCGTATGTATTAAGTTTAATGCGTTTGAAATGACATAAGTAGAAACCAAAATATTCTAATGAATAGTCGATTTTAGAGAAATTTTTTTCGCGAATTAGGCTTAATATCTAAAATTGTCTGAGCACAACGTGACACTCCGCGGTCAGGAGCCGCAGGTCCAGAGAAAAACTTGTTTTTTCTCCCTCAGGTAGCGAAAGCGTTAAGAGGTCATGAATACATTTACATCCCGTATTCTAATTGTAATATTTAGTTTGTTCAGTAATTACCATTGAGTACCTCAAAAGCAAAAATGTCCCAAAAATTTCTATTTCATTTTTATTTTGTATGTCATTCATTCAATTTCATAAAAAAGACCTCAAATAAAAATTATTATCATTACCACGATATGAATATAAGATCCATTTCATAATAAAATGCCTCGAGGGCGCCAGTGTTATTACGTATTCAATATTAAGCAGAGGTAAAAAAAATATGAGAAAACCCGAATCACTAGAATCAGTCTCCAGATAATTGAATTACAGAAAACGTATTCACTTACATTCTGCTATGAATAAGAAAAAGAATTAAATCTTCTTTGGCATTACTAATTGTCCCTTCTAGGCAAGATTCACTGAAAGTAAAGATATCTGATTACTCATTGTTCTTTGTGAATTTTTTTTTTTTTTTTTGATAGTTTCACTAAGAAAGAGAACACAAGTAGGAAAAAAAATGATAATAATGTAGAAATGTTCTTTTGATTAATATATTCTGTGCCATATTTTTCCCCTGCGGTTTTCGTATTTAAATCAATATTACTTTTGTCTCTAAAAATTTCATCGTTTTGTCTAAAATCGAAACAATAAGTGATTTAATGTTTCTAAATTTTAGAGTATTTGCGATCTAAATAGAAAAGCAAAATTTACAGTTTCTTTCTGGTAGAATATCATTTCTCTTAATTTTTAAGAAATGTATAAATAAGTAATATTAATTTAGGTGTACGTTATGAGTAAATATCACTGTTGTTTATTTACGTATACATTTTTTTTTTTTTGGTTTCAAATTTGAAACACAGGATAAATTAACGAGCAAATCACGTACACTGAATTTCCTTTTTGCATGAAAAGATGACGTTTTTTCGTGTAAACCCGTAACGTTACACTATTTCTCCAGTAATATGCACTGCTGATGTTCAATCAATGAGTAGAAGATGAGAAATAATTCGATATAAAAACCAACGTTTTTAAAAACAACGTTTTTATATGGTGGCAAAGTTTATTAGAGAAAATTATTGAAATATTAGTTAAAACTGTTAGTTATTTTTAACTTTAAAATTTACTTAAAAAGAGACATTTGTGAGAGTTTTAAAAAATTCATAATACTCATAAAATCAAAACATACATTTGAAAGTTTGTAAGTCATTCTATTAAAAAAAGAATGAGAACCAGAATTCAGAAAAAATTATTGTGATAAGACACGGCGCCAAATATTAGAAACTTTCTTTCTTGCGAATGATTACTGACTGAAAGTCAGCAACCCTTACTATCTCGGAGATAGTAAAGGGGAGATAGTATCTCCCCTTTGTGAGTACAAAAGGTTTACGATACCTCATGGGGCGTGGGGAGTGCCCGGTGCTCCCAGAGGGGGAAAGAAATTTTTTCCTCAATCCTAAAAGCGCCGAGAGGAAAGAATATTTTGACTTATTAAAACTATTGAAATATTAGTTAAAACTTGTCGCAAACGTCTAAATATTGCATTGTTAGGCGAGTACGAACGATTCCCAAAATTTCAAAGCTCTAGCTTGATGGGAAGTTGGTTAAATTAACGATCGAAAATTTGATGACACACACACACTCACACACACACACACACACACCAAGTGAAATTCAGAAAAACGTTGTAAAAAGACGAAGATGTAAGTTAAAACTATATTATACAGCAATACAATATTTTACTTAAGGTATATTCATGAAATATTATTTTTTTCTTAAATTACCTTTCTTAGTTCGATGAACATAAGTATAAGGAATATTGAAATGGAAAGGTACGAAATGTCAAAGAAACGTAACCATTAACATAACTGCCTATGCCGGAAAGGGAAAACGTAGTGAGACATCTGGGGATTGGATAAGAGCATGAACGGGCACCCGCATGCTCAGTAAATAAAAGAAAGCCGTCCAATTGACGCGGCAGTGCGTATGAGGATATGAAGGTGTTCACATTGCAAAATTCGACGTTCGAGGAGCAGCGAGGGGTTATCCGATTTCTGACCGCGGAAGGTGTTAAATCGGCCGCTATTCATCGCCGAATCTTGACCGTATATGGGGAAGACCGAGTATCCGACAAGTCAGTGAGTGTCGTTTCGTGCAGGTAGTGAGAGTTTGGTTGATGATCCGAGACCAGGCCAGGCAGACACAGTCATCACGGCCACTCTCATGGACAAGATGGACGACCTAGTGAGAAGTGATCGGCATTTCACATTGCGAATGTAGGTAGGTAGTTGTCAGCGTTGCAACAATTGTTTACGACATTATCCGAAAACTGTTATCGAATGAATGTGTTATCGAAAATGTGTGCGCAGTGGGTTCCGAGGCAGCTCACCGACCTGCTCGTAAGGAATTGCGTATGGTGCTAGCACTTCAATATCTGTTTTGGTATAGTGAAGACCCTGCATTACTGAACCGGATCGTCACAGGTGATGAAAGCTGGTGCCATCACTACGAACCAGAAACAAAGCAGGGCAGCATGCAGTAGAAGCATGCATCGTCACCTCCCCTTAACTAGTTCAAAGTCGTGGAGTCAGCAGGCAAGGTGTTGCTCACCATCATTTTGAGGTCCAAGGTCCGCTGTTTGTTGAAATCCAAGAGCACAGAAGAACCATTAACTCCGATGAGTACTGAGAGACACTCCGAAGCCTACTCATGTCCATCAAGATCAATAGACTGGGGCTGCTTACAATAGGGTATGGTTCTCTTCCGTGACAACGTGAGTCCACATGTATGCAGGGTCATACACGCGGAAGTGGATAAGTTCAAGTAGAAATTTTGGTCATGTGACAAGGGCCAAACCTGAGCTGGTGCCTCCTTCTCCAAACTTCCACGCTATGACAACGAGAGCTCCTTGACAAATTTTTGCGATGATCTTCAGAGGTATCAGGGCTCAAGCTCAAGAATCGAAGGGAACAATATGGCCACAATTTGATGATTTTTACCACTAGGCAATCGCTGCCACTTACACGTCCTCAGTAAAAGAATATCAAAAAGTTTTACTTAACTGATCATTATTACATGTGGTTCCTAGAGAGCCTGGTTCTAATCAATCTCCTCAATAGTTTATATCTCTGTTTATTATTATCATTCCCCATTTCCATTCTTCAAAATCATCGATCTACATACACTAGAGACTATAAAATTTTCACCTTACTTATATAAGTTTAACTTATAACAAGGACAGCGCCAATTGCAATCTAACTAGCCACTCCCCTCCAACCAATAGAAAAGCAGTTACCCAGTTTAAATGAAGAAATTGTACAGCATGTTTCTCATACACAAATTGCATTTGAACTTAATTGCCTGGTGAAACCTAGTTATGATGCCTCGTGTAAGAAGAAGAAATCGTTTATATTCAAAATTACTCCTTATTAGAATAAAAGAAATCGAATTTGTTTGTATCGAGAAGTGCTTGAATCGGAATGGATGATTCGGTAAGCTAAGACTTTATTATTTGACTGTAAGTTAGGATTAACTCAGTTAAGATGGAGTCGAAAGAGAGAATGATCTTGCATATACTTTTATAGATCTTAAAGCGTGTTGTCCTTATCTTACGTATCTTCAGTTAGAGTTTTGTACTTTGTGACTATTTAATTAGACTTTAAGATCGCAGCAGAGTTAAATATTGAAAGAAAAGCTTGAATCAAAAAAGTTATCGGAATTCGTCAATAACAAATTATTAAAATTATTTACCATATTAGTACCTTATTTTTCTTCAAAGTACTATCTTCTTGCATTCACACACTCGTTCTAACATTTATGTAACCGTAACCATGGAAGCCTAGTGGTCGCGACAATGGTTCCATCGCATCCTGGGTTTGAGCCCAGGAATCACTGAAAACTCACCGTGTGGCGGGCCTGATGCATTTTAAATTCGTCCAGATTGCAAGTCCTCCCATTAGAATTATATGGTAGTTTGGAGAAGGGGCTTCGACCTCCTGTGTTGTCCTCGTGACTTGACTAAGGTTCAAAATTACAAGTTTCTTCGCAATAGCCCTCGTGTTTCTTCTGCGATGTTGGTAAAAAATCAATCAATGGTTCATATAACTGATCAAAACTCTCCTAAAAATCTTTTTTTTTTGGTAAATTTCTTCAACTTCGTCTCATTTTCCATCCCCTTATAGAATTAGAAAAACAGTGTCCCTCCAATTTCGATTGGAAATAGGTAAAAGTCCCCTGTTTCTAGGTTGAGTAAGAAAATACACTGTTCCTTGTAAGGTATTTTTCCTTACATGCGTGAAGTTTAAGGAGTTTAATTTGGGGGATTAAATTTTAATTTGTTTTTGTTTTTAACTGTAAAACGATACATCTTCTTGAAGTTCCCTAATCATACTCCTGCATTTATTCGCAAAAAATAAAAATAGCAGACAAGGTCTTATGCACATATAGATTTCTAGAAATGTTAAATGTCGCTATTAATTTATCTATCCATCAACAAATATATGTTGAAATATAGTACGGTATTTTGTAAAAAGAATGATTATTCTAAATCAGACGATATTTCAATATACAAAGAAGAGGATATTCTAAAAGCATTGGTAATATGGAGTGATATAAAGAAAGCGTATGGTAATTTAGTCAGTCAATTCTGTCTAGTCTTTGGGAGAGATATTTACATTTATTTTCTTTTTGGAAAATTCTAGTTATAATTTAACTTCTCTATTCCACTAGAGAAAATTCAGAACGATATTAGCTTGAAATAAAGTACTTTTTATCGTTGTTTAAATCTTCGATTAAAAGACTTCTACTTAACTGATGATAAGTTTATGAATGATAGATGGCAACAGTTATGTGATGTAATAGTAAGTGTACTAATGTTTTGACTGTATATAGTTTATATAATGATGAAATATTTTTTTTTTAGTAAATTGAGAGAATATATATATAAATATTTATTCTATGTGTAATATTTTTTGAATGTTTGCTACATAAAACATAAACCTCACCATTCCATAGATTAACAGAAAAATAAAACTGTGAATATATACATTACAGACGAAGTTAGATTCTGAAAAATGTTAGATTTCAGTTCTAGTTTGCAGTTTTTGTTTCAGTTAAAATTATGTCTGGCTGGTTATCTATAAGAGATATTTCTACTCGTCTCAAAAGGCACTATTATGTAAATTGTGTTCAGATATAAGATATTTATGTACTTAAAAGTGAGAGTTTAACCGAGTTTCTTGTGTCGTATATTTTCTGTAATATGCTCTAATATATATCTGCTAATAAATTATGTCAACTAGAAATTAACTGTTTACATTTCATTGATATTTCTTTTATTTTCTTTTAATTGAAGTTAGTTTCAATTCAGAATTAAAATGCCATTATAAAACTGTAAAATATATATCTATAAATAGAGAAGTCACAAAATATTTGATTTTATTGCAATAATCACTTCTTTGATCTTATTCTTCAGTTCTTTATCAAATCAGCGTAATAAATAAAGTTCATTACTTTTTTTATTTCACATGCTATTGTCTTTCTAGCTCAAAATTTGCTCTCCAGTGTAAATTCAATTCCTATTATACAAACGAGCCTAAATTTATTAGCTAATAACATAGAATATGCATGATCGCTCTCACTTTCTATCCTTTCTTAATCTGTTAATCCTAGTTTACATTCAAATAATAAAGTCTTGCCTTACCAAATCACTCATTCTAATTCAGGAACGTCTCTATTATAGCTGATTCAATTCATATTATTCTGATCATGGGTCACGTCTAAATATGGGAGAGGGGTGGGTTGATAAAACCATCAATTCCCCATAATTTCCTTTCAGAAGGTGTGTGGAATGCAAACAACTTTTCTATCGTTCCGGAGAGCTGGTACATTAAACATTTCACTTTAGCTGCAAAAAACTGTTCCATTAAATTAATTAGCCGCGCCGAAAACGGACTACACTCCACGTAAAAAAAACTTCAAATGTTGGAGTTTTTAAATAATACTTATTTAAATGCAAATAGAAACATCTTCAATCATTACAACAGCAGACCGATCGAATAATTTATAGAGCAACATATAACAATAATGTTTTTGTTGCCAATCGCACAGGAACAAAGCTGTTCCATAATCATTTAAGCAAACGATTTTTTCGTAATATTTACTTTTTTTTTTTTTTTTTTTTGAGAGGCAAAGAACGACTCATTTATTTCAAACTTAACATTTACAAATTTAAAACTTAAGTGAGTGGAGAAAAGATCGTTTGCTCCTTTTCTTCAAATCTCCTTACAGCTCCGCAGTCAAAATGACGTTACTTTCAATAAATTCGCTTAAATTACACACACAATGATTCACTTTAGTGTACAACCTCAATCTATCAGCCTGTCCTCATCGTTTCTCTCCTCTTAACCTTTCAATTCTTTTTTGCTTCTATATCATGATCTCTTATTTTTGCACTTTCTTACGTAAACACGTTTCATTTGCGTTAGGAAGGATATGTAATCTTAAGGGATTCAAATTACCGAAAAGTAACCGAGGTTTCTGAAGAGAAAATAGCGAGGATCCCCACGTCACAAAGTTAGTTGTTGATGTTAAAGATAATGAGCTTAAGTTAAGTCAATGTGAGGCATGTGTATCAAACCTGCGTTGATTAAGGAGCTATGGGGCTGAGCCTAGAGGGGATCTACAAAGCGTCAAGGATTCGAATCCTCATCTGTAATTCTACTGAGGACTTAAATCCAATTGGTTCGGTAAGATAAATGCTAATATATAGGGATATTCATCCGATTTCAAAATTCCTTATTTTCAAAAAGAAACGACACAGTATTTTGCATAACACATGAATGCGAAGGAAAAATATAGAAATATTCTTTACAAGTGTTCGATATTACATTCTTTTCATATGCGTACAATGTCATTATGTAACTAAATTCTTGCTTAACACGTCTCAGAGTGTCAGTGGTAATATATTGAACAGCAGCAGAAATCTGTTGCATAAGTTGAAATTAATTTGAGGGTTATGGTGGCTCGCATACACTATCTTTTACAAACCCCACAAATAAAGAAACCCCATTGTGCCATGTCAGGTGACTTAGGCGAGCGGCCGCGTACCATCAAAGCATTTGGTGCACTGTGACCAATTCAACTCCTAGGTAGTTCCGCGAAAACCAGCTTCGTAAAGGACACGCGAGGGTCATCTATTGCTCATAATATAAAACTTTCATAGTTTTCATTTGTATTCATGAATTACTTGGCATTCTTAGTCATTATTTTGCAACATATGGAATTAGAAAATTAGATAGATCATTTTAAGTAACCCTGTATTATTTTAAACGTTAAATCAAATACATATAGGGATTTCTGATACAGATAGAGTAATTTTGAGTAGGAGAGTGAATTTTTAATTATTCACAAAATTACTAGGATATTATCACTCTGGGATTTTCTGTTCCTTGACATTGGGTGACAATTGATTAATGACTATTTTAAACAACTTTAAGAATGGAAAGTGAAGGAAATAATAACGGGGAGTTTCAGTTGCAATAAATATTCCAATATCAAAACTCCAACAATTTCAAGAACAATCTCTTTTAATGGAACCGGAATACATACCACAAAAGCCATTCGTATTACAATGATTCCTCTATATTAAACCCAAATGAAAACATATGTGGGTATAGATTACCGTGTTTCCACAATTAAAGATGCCGATTGAAATTATGCTGAGATTCAACTCCTTAATTGCGGTGCTAATGAGTGAAGTAATAAATCGCTCGCGTGTGTGTGGTAAAGAGACTTTAAATACAGCAGCTGTGTGGTATATAAGCCACGTCTCATTTAAAACGCATTAGCCCCATTGCAATCTGTTGTAGCCTAAAGAGGTTGATACGCAGAGCTTAAAGAACATGTTGTAAAACTATTTGGAGTTTTGAGCGGAGAAGCGTTAATGGGGGTCGTTTAAGGGTTACTGGAGATAAATTAGCTCCCATTTATCATCGCACTAAAAGGGAAAATGAAGAAATAATTGTGATCTATATAAATGTGAAGATTCAAACTATTAAACTGATATCACTTATAATCAGCAAAGTGGAGAGAGCTGGTAAATGTTTTTTTTTTTTTATGTGGTGAGTATAAATGTATTTGGATGATGTATTTTGTAAGATTTTGAGACTAACTAAGATTTTCAATGATGTCTTGAAAAAAAAAAGTATGAAAAATATTTTCTTTCCGTATGAATGGTTCCTTATTTTCAGTATATGTGAAATATCCCTAATTAAGTTGGAGTGATTATTCAAATTATTTGATTTTTTCCCCTATTTCATAAAAAGGGTGTTTACTCATTTTAGAACGACTTCGATTAAAAATTAAAGTTTTAAATATTCTGCTGTTATTTAAAATTAAAATGATCTTCATATATTTTTGAATAAACTGCTTAACACATGGATCAATAAGTTCCTAGACTAACCCAGAGATAGCGCTCGTAGTAAACCAGTAACCAGGTCTTTCTAGAGTACGAACCTTTGTGCTTGAAACGTGTCAAAATTTTAAGTCGATCGGACCAGAAACAGCTGAGTTATCGAGGTTGGAGTAAAGTCGTTTTGTAGTTTGTTTAAATAATGGAAAAAACCGAGTTTCGTGTTCTGATAAAACATTGTTTTTTAATGGGTAAAAACACCGTACAAGCGAAACAATGGATTGAAAAATGTTACCCGGACTCTTGTCCATCAAAAGCAACGATTTGTCGGTGGTTTGCCGAGTTTAAACGTGGTCGTACCGACACAAATGACGCGGAACGCTCGGGTAGACCTGTGGAAGCCGTTACACCGGAAAATGTGAGTGAAGTGACAAAAATTATAATGAAAGATCGTAAAGTGAAGCTCCGTGAGATTGCTGAGATGACACAGATATCATATGGAAGTGTATTTACTATCCTTCATGAAAAATTGAGCATGAAAAAGGTTTTTTCCAAGTGGGTGCCGCGATTGCTTTCGATGGAACAAAAACAGCAACGAGTCGATGATTCAGAAAGCTGTTTATCGCTATTTACTCGCAACAAAAAAGATTTCTTGCGTCGTTACGTGACCATGGACGAAACATGGATACATCACTACACTCCAGAGTCGAAGCGGCAGTCATCTGAGTGGCGCACAGCTGGCGAAAGCCGTCCGAAAACGCAGCAGTCACCTGGCAAAGTCATGGCGTCAGTTTTTTGGGATACGCATGGCGTGATTTTCATTGACTACCTCGAAAAAGGTAAATCGATCAACAGTGATTATTATATTGACTTGCTGGTGCGTTTGAAGGAGGAAATCGCAAAAAAACGACCACACATGCAGAGAAAAAAAATCCTTTTTCCCCAAGACAATGCACCCTGCCACAAGTCGATGAAAACAATGGCAAAATTGAACGAATTGGGCTTTGATCTGCTTCCCCACCCCCCATACTCGCCAGATTTAGCCCCCAGTGACTACTGGCTCTTTGCTGATCTTAAAAAAATGCTCCAGGGGAAAAGATTTTGCTCAAATGAGGAGGTCATCGCTGAAACTGAAGCTTATTTTGAAGCGAAAGATAATTTTTTTTATAAACATGGTATTGAAACATTGGAAAAGCGTTGGAACGATTGTATCACCCTAAAAAGTGATTATGTTGATGAATAAAAAAAAATTTTGTAAAAAAAATGTTGGTTTTAATGTTAGTCTCGGGACTTATTGATCCATGTGTTAACTTTTTTTTTTTTATTTCTCAAAATAATAGCTTTTATCAAATAAATTTTCTATTATTTTAAATAGAAAATTTTTCCTTACTTATATTTCTTTCTTAGAAATACTTATAAAACAAAATATAACAATCTTAACATTGTTCTATTTTTGGAGCACATATTTAAAAAGATTATTAATCTTTATTTTCCTCTAAATCGTTTGAATGAATTTATTTTTCTAAAAAAATCAACTTCATAATCAGAATGTTTTTTGTAATAATTTTACAACTAAGAAAGAGAAAATGTCTTTTTTCTTCTTAAATTGTTTCAGAGAAAGATTATTTAAGAATGGTGGTTTCTTATCAGAATATGATACATATTTGATGTACAATGAAAGGACTTTATCAAGCTACTAATTGTAATATTAGTAAGTCTAACTTGCTAATTATTAAATTTCAATTACGTAGTTTTATGAATTGAAAACTGATATGGAAATAAATATAATATTCCTGCAATTGATTCCTCAAAGCCTTTTAATGTAAATAATTTATTTATGGCACTGTTATTAAAGCACGTGTAGGAAGGAGGAGATACGCTAGGTGATATAAAAAATTTCATTAAATATACTTTAATTATAATTAAAAATTAATATGTGTAAGAAAATTAAAAAATATATATTTAAAGCAGAAAGTAATAAAGGAAGCTTTTTGCACCTTACAGTCGAAATTTATTAATAAAACACACAAAAATATTTTTGTTTTCGGACATAAAATAAAATAAATTTCTAACCTTATTTCTTTATGAATCACAATATAACTTAAAAATTTTGAAATGTTTATTATATTCCAATTTCATTTCTCGATATGCCACGTATATACACAAATGATCTTCAGCATTTTTAAACAGTAAGTTATTTTACTAATTTTCAGTTATTCTCGTAAGCGAAATAACCGGATCTGAGTTTACACAGCCACAATACGTATTTTACGGGAATCTCTAAGAGTAAATGATGTCATAAATCCAATAAAAATGCATCAGTGTTTTTAACAAGTCGGCAATAATTATTCAACAATTTGCAAATAGTTCAACTCTTTATCTTTTTCATGGTTTAACATGTTAGTCACAGAATTTTACCTACATACGCACTGTGCATCTGTGGCTATACCACCTTCAAATTCTGACTCTAATACTTTGATTATTATATTTTATAATTCTGTGCATCTGAGCTCCCCAAAACGCAAGAATAATGAATATCGCATGATTTTCCCTGGAAACCGAGATCCAAAAACGAAATCTCATTAGAAATGCTAATGATATAACTCACACTTTATGCAAAAGAAGAGATTTTCAAATCAAATAAATTAATAAGAAATTCCAAAAGGTTACTTGGAGTAATCATGCCAGTTAAATTATTGTTTATTTAAATTCATGTATTTAATATTTTACTGAAATGTGGAATTTATTTAATTTTTGGTCTAACAATGACCAATTGCAAACATTGTTATTCTTTGTATAACACGTTTGATTTTAAAAAATTATGTAAAATTCAATAATTAATTATTTGAAGCACTATTATTCTAAGTTTAATGTTTTTATATTCATTTATTTTTAGAACATACTCAAAAATTATTTACGTATTGACTTTTGGAAGATCTGCCTTATTTGGAGAAATCTCAGATTCTCAGCCTGTTTATAGGTACTACGTCCTGGTGTTACATCAAAGGAAAAATTCAGAAAAAGTCTGTTTATCTCTTCCCAGTTGAAAGTTCGACAAAATTCCAGCGTACTTCGTACTTCACTTTTATTAATTATTCTTATTTATTTTTATTTATTTATTTATTGTGATTTTTTTTTTGCATATAATGTATCATTATGAATCCAATAAGTAACAAAAAGATATATAAACCTTATGAATAGATGATTAAATTTGATGAATAATTGTACATTGTTTAAAATATATTATTTTTATTTAGTTTAATTCCAACTTTTTAAATTAAGCTATTAATTCGATTAATTGAATTAAATATACTACTTTATATAATCATGAGATGTCAGTTGTAAATAACTATTCAAGAACCTATAATTTCAATACATATACAATAAGTAATTTTAACTAATAATATATAAACTAATAAGTATATAAACTAATTTTTGGAGAATGAATTTGTTTCATATTATTAAAGAAAAAAATTTACTCAAGGAAAATAAATAACAACTAATAAGTTCTGAAGAAAAAATTTAATTTCGTAAATTTTACTCTTTTTTTATTTTTGAAACTGATTAAAAAATCATCTAAAATAAAAAGATATAAGACTATTTAATTAGATATAAGTTCCTCAGAAAATTCCGCTGTTTATGTAAATTACGAAAAAAATTTAGCGTAATTCTTTTCTTCTCTCAAACATTCACAGAAATTAATTTGTCATTTCCCAACAATTGTTTTTCCTATAAATTCTGCCATAAATTTATATTAATATATTAGAACTTAAAATGGTGGTATTAATTTTGCGTAGAATCTTTAATTAAATTTATTGTGTCCGCGAACATAAACTTTTCTAAGAAAATTAAAATTGGACATTTCATTAGAGAACTAAATTTTTAATGTATCTGTTTATGTGTGATAAAAAAAATATTCTATACAGGTCTTATATTAATAAGAGAATAAACATATGGTATCAGCTGATAATATAATTATGAGAATACTAATTAAGTTTTATAATGCCTTTCAAGTTTTATCATGTCATGCAGTAATGCATAAACTATCTTTATTCTTACTGCTTTAGATAAAAACTTAAAGAACTGTTAAAATTTTAATTAAATGTTTCAGTAGTATTATAAAAGGACCATCTGTGTAGTGTTCAATTAAGATCGTAGATTTAATTCTATTTTTATTAATGTAAAATGATAAGATGCATTTCCTAGTACTAATGTTAGCAATGGGAAATGGATATTAGGAATCATAAATGGGAATGTGGGTTCTCTATGTAGCATTGTTCTTTGATTTGTTTTCCTTTTCCTTGGAAGTTTATGGGTGTGATGTCTTTGTCATCTCCAAATATCGTTGGCTTGATTTTTCATCGAATGAGATAATCTTCGCCTACTTTTGAGCAGATTCAGCGGACGCAACTGCTCATTGTGAATATTTTTTGAGTTTTGGTGTATAGTGATGAATCCATGTCTGAAACAGAGTGATAACAGGTTGAAAAATGCAGACAGTTCGTCGCAACATCAATCAAATTTGGATTGATTGATTTAGCAGCTACTGTGTGTCAAATCGAAACCAACTAATAAATCAGTAAAGCATTTGCTTAAGGGTGATTTAACAGATGACAGCACAAAATGCTAACACCAACTTGCCTAAACAAAGCGTCTAAAAGGTAATTTTTGAGAATCTCTCGTGCATTAGAGTATTTTTGTTCTGAGAAACAGTATTATTGTCTATGAGAAAAATTTATACTGTTGATGAATCAGGTATCTGAAGTAATTATACAGTTGACGAAGAAAAATTAAATGTCGCAAAGAAAGTGTCTGCCTTCTGTGAAATTCAATATAAGATAAAAATAATATATGAACTAATTAAATCCACAACGCTGATTACAACTTTGAATAAATTTCGATCAGTGTTAGTCACGAGCATGCGCATGCTGGCTCGGGGATCGAGTCATCATGCCATTAACTATCCACAGTGTAGTGGGGCTAATGCACTTTAAATCTGGTGGAGGTCTCAAGCCTTCTATTGGCGTGGTGTGAAAGTTTTGGAAACGGAGTAACCAGATCAGGTGTCACCCTCATCGCTTGATTTAGGTTTAGAATCACGAGTCCGTCTCCATCAGCTTTCGTGTTGCTTCTAAGTTTGAAGTTAATAATCAATCAATTATAGTTGGTATTTAGTCATAATGTTGCAATCAGTAACTGAATCTATAACCTCTCTTCTATACATGTTCGTGTACAGCTACATAAGACAATTAACTGATGAATTGAGTTTAGAAGAAATTTTTATCAATGAACCTACATTTTTTCCTTTTTATTATGATGACTCAATTATATCTGCAACCTTTGTTAGCGGCCGAGTGGAGATGGCTTCGCGTGCGTAGCTGGCAATTTTTCAGTCCAGCTGCAAGTTCAAGGTTTAATTCCACTGAAGCCCCAACATGTAGAGAGGATAATATCTGTCGGTGTTTAAAAGTTTCATTTGGAGGGTGGCTGGGATGTTTGTAAAGTGACAGATAGGCTGTTACCCTTGCCTCTTGAATATGTTTCCTAATTTACATTCTAAATAGGTGGTTTTCGCGTTTTTTATTACCATTAATTTCTAACTTCTTACATAAAATTTGCGATTACATTGCGTAATGTAGAGCAGCAAAATAAAATAAAAAGCTAATAATTACTCACTTTTGCTTTTATAACCTTGTGACATTGGGCTATTCGCGGTTTCTCTTCACTAACCTTGGGGATTTTTTAATTAAGATTGATTGCTTTTGCTAAACACCCTTTGCCCTACTAAAAATGAAATGTGATTTTGGAGTAGAAATGAAGTAGAACAAGTAGAAATGAAGTGAAGCGGAAGAGTTAGGAAATATATAAACACCGACTGAGAGTCGCGATAGAGTGGCTGAAAGAGAAGTGGAATCAGAGGATGAAGGAGAAGTTAAGAGTGGCTGAAGGAGAAGTGGAAAGAGAGGTTGAAGGAGGAGTTGAAAGAGAAGTGGAAAGAAAGGTTGAAGTTGGTGGTTGGATTAAAAGTTGAGTGATTCAAGAGATTTAGTTATTCCAGTGTTCAACAATTGTTCCAAAGTCTCAGTTGTAGACGAGGAAGGGTTAGTGGTAAGAGTGTTAAATTACTATTGGGGGGTTGAATTAGGGTAATAGTATCCCTGCCCGGGAGAGCATAAATAGTTGTTGTTATAGTAAATAGAAGTTAATAAATTGCGTAATTATTGTTCTAGTGTCTTTTTGATTGACTTATTGATTCTTAGTGTTTAATCATTGAATTTAGCTATGGCACAAGAGGCAGCCCGGAATGGGCAGACGTTACAACCTTATCAATAGCTCAAGGTAAAATATTTTCAGTTTCATTCCACAAATTAACAATTAGAAATTACTTTTGCAATATAAGTAAAATTAAGTCAGATAATTAATACGCTGTAGAAAGAAATAAAACAAAAAGCTAAAAGTTTCTCAATTTTAAATTTCATATTGGTGGTTTTATAACTTTATCAACAGATTAAGCAGTATATTTTGAGTCATATTCCTCAAATGAACACTTAAAACCCGGTTTGAAATATTATTATAAGAATATGTAAGTTAATTGTACTGGAAGATCTTGAGTTACCTGAGGATATTGTCTCATTGTCTTAAAATTTTGCTGATATAAAGGAAAAGACTAAGATACTGGATGATATTGCTGAACTAGTGGGGTTGAAAATAAATGAAAACGAAACAAAAGTAACGAAAGTAAATAGTAACAATACGAGAATTCTGAAAAGTCCAAATCATAAACATTAAGCTCAAATTACAAATATTCAATGCTACAGTGTTAGCAGCGTTTCCTTACGGAAATGAGGCTTGGCATCTAACTCCATCACAAGATTAGAAACTAAATGCCTTTCAAATTGTGCGCCTGAAAAATATCCTTAAAATGTGTATTGCCCAAATTAAATTTCGAATTTTGAATGTTCAACAAAACATCTATCAAATATATTTCCGGTCAAATTAAAAAATGGCGTTGGACATGGATTAGAAATGAATTTTGAATGCCATCAAATGGTAGTACGCAAATTTTGCTGACATAGGAACCGGATGAAAAGAGAAAGAGAGAAAAAAGCCAAGAACCACATGGCTATAAATGTGCTATATATATTTTTCCTATATAGCTGTATGGCTAAAATAAAGTTAGCTATATATATATATATATATGTGTGTGTGTGTGTGTGTAATGATCCTGCCGGCTTCAAATGTAACATAATATCATCTTTATATTCATAAAGCAGTCGAAACCAATTTCAGTTTTACAGAATTATTTCATTTTACTGGAGGGAGAGACCATTTCCACGACGCAGTTGTTACAGGCTATTGCATCATTAGACAACAAGAAGAGGAGAGAAGAGAAAAGGGTAAGAGAGCGTTTTTCGTTGTGTTTTTGTTTATATACCAGGGAAAATTCCCATGAAACGTCAGAAGCACGTGGTATGAATGGAGGGATTTCTGGGGAAATATAATAATAGACAGGGAATCTGAAGGGATTGTTTTGACAGATTTATAATCGGTTTAAGCGGATTTAAGAGCGCGTGATGTAATAAATAAAAGGATACTTTGGAAGGGGATCAGGAAATACGAATGAACTCTTTACTTTTAAAGAAGAGAATGGGTAAATTTAGTAAATTAAATTATTATAGCAAGAAATTAATGGGAATTAAGTTAAATCATTACATATATGTATAGCTGTATGATTCTATGTGAGAAATTCTCATTTGGATGACCAAATAGGGGAAATACTCAGGAAGTACCGTTATACGTAATTAAACTGCATGCTGCAAATATAGCCTGATGCCCTAGCTTGTTGAGACGAGATTTGATGATGATGATGAGTTTATATATACATCATATAGAAATAAATGTATTTAATATTTTTTTTTAGAATTTCAACACAAATGATTTATTAGTTATTTATTGGTAAGGGAAAATTTATTTTTCTAGTTTTGCAGCATAAATATTCCTTTTAATTTAAATTTTCATTACACATTCATTTTAATTATGATAAAATGGTTCAAAAAGTTCAGCGTTTCCTATAATTAAGAAATTGGTACAAAAGGATTGTGTACAAAAGAAGTAGTTATTTTATTTCAAGAACTCTTGGTATTTGATTGTATCATAAAGCGTTGATCAAGTAGCGAGATGGATATATTTTGTTTAAAAAAACACTTTCGATGATTTTAGTGGTCTATAAAAACTTAAATTCCAGTTATTCAATACCTGAGGTACTGATGAAAATTAGTTAGATCAATAATTTCTCATTCTGATAAAAATAGAAAACAATCCAATTCCTGGTGCTGATAAAACTCCTAATTTTGCATGTTTAAATACGGATCTCTTCTAACTCCTGACACTGGCAAAGAAGCACAATATTTTTTGTCCTGCTTTATATATCTTAAACAGTTTACAAAAGAACATCTTTCAACTAAATACAACGATAGCAATATGATGAATCTAAAAATGGTTATTTATCTGTATTTTACCTAAATAATGTAATATAATTATTATTAATAAATAAAGAAATATTTCTCTTTTAAAAAGTATCACAGTAAAATGCATTTATTCACAGTCAGTGAAATTTACGAATGAATTTCATTAAGGTTTGGTTTGATTTTCTTTAATTACGCACATATTTAATTAACCTTTAAATTACTCTGTGAAAAAGTTTGACTTAGAACAAGAATATTTTCTAGCGGAAAATTAAAAATCAAAAAATGTTCAAAATAATTTTATCTGCTATTCGATCTCGTGCGTTGAAATTATTTCCTCACAACGCCTCAACGTCATCAAAGGCTAAATGAAAAAACTACAAAAGGTGTTCTTACACCAGTTTCGGTATAAGGAACGGACATAATTTTCAAAACCTTATGACTTACATGCAGATTCTTATTAAATATTTTCCACGGGTAATTATATTTCTCTGATAAAAAAGAACAGAGCTAAAGTGGTGAAATGATTAAAATCAATAAAATGCTTTTTGACTTCATTTCGATTCATATGATGATCTCATCTTCAAAACAAAGCTATCTTGATAAAAATAGCAAAATTAAAGAGTTAATTATTTTATATTGCGAGAGTAAAACTCAAAACTTCTTCATTCAATTTACTCTTGAAAAAAATTTGATCAAAATGGAAGAACACAGGAAGAAAGGAATATTACGCATTTAATTAGTTCTCCTTTATTCATTTCACCTTTTATCTTACTCATTAAATATTTAAAAGCTAAGACTTTTCGGAGAGTTATTTTACCTAATACTTAATCGAGTTCGAATTTTAAAAAGAAAAGATATTGAATTCTGAGATTGCATTTTAATAACACTACTTAGTTTAAAATACTCCTGTCATTTTAAATATAATAGTCTCGAGATTTGAGGACCATGCAATTTAAAAATTTAACGCTAATTGATCAGACAAAGAATGTGTATTATTTCCCGTTATGTATGAATTATCTTTTTCATTTATCCATTACTTTTGACTTCTAAAAAGAGAATGGAATGTGTCATCAGTTTTCATTGAATATGAGTAAATAGAATGAGAAACCTTAAGTAAATAGAATAAGTCTAATAAATCGTATTATACCTCAAAAATAATTATCGTGTTTATTATTTTACTATCTTTGCATTATAAGCATATTTTTAAGTTGAGATGTCTCAATGCTGCTCCAAAACTTATTTAAAAACATGTCACCAATATACAAAAGATAGAGCTGTTATTTATTTTCATCCATTATTCTTTCACTTCACTACTTGATGTCAATGCCTACTAGATGACGTCAAAATATATTATTTTATCTAGGGTATTAATTTTGAAGTAATAGATGCTCTCTCAAAATAACGTTTGGTAAATATTTTTTTTCTTCATAAAATTACTATTAAATATTTGTTTGGAAAAAGTCGTCTGCTATATTTACTGCTTCGGTAAGAGTATGAAATGTCTGCAAAAAGAGAGCAGAACTTACAGATTTCGTATATTAAAAATTTATGTCTTTCAATAAATCACTTTTAATTCCAAATTAGTGAGTGTTTTTTTATTCAATTTTCGGAAACGAAATCTTCGATCAACAATGAATGTTAGTTAAAAATTACATTTTATATCATCTTTCTGAAGTGGTTCATAAAATATTATTAAGAACAGTATCACATTTAAAAGAAGTTTGATGAGATAATATATATTTTTTATGTTTTTAAAATCCGGTTTTTTTGTCATATTTATTTATTAATTTTTTTTTCATTTTCTACTTATTTTTGAGGTACTTAAAAGCTTAAGTTTTGTTGTAGAAGTTTTGCCTGTAGGAAATTTTGAAATTTCAAAAATTTATTTTTTAAAACAAAAGTGTAATAAAATTATAAATTATCAAAATTTATTTATATAAACAAATGTAAAACACATGTAAAAATTACATTAATACTAATATGAAACTCTTTTACATATGATATATCTATAAAAAAGTCCTTTGCAAAGAAGTTAAATCCTTTTTTTCTAACTCTAAGCTTTTGGATTGATTAATTTTTTATTATTAACGTAGTACTTAGAAGCAAAGCAAGAGAAGTTGGCGCCGGACTTAGCAATTTTTGATTCTCCATCAAGTGACGAAAATGACATTTCAGCTGGCAACACACGACTCGACGAAACGACGCCACACATGAACACAAGATTATAAGGTTCTAATATTATTTATTTCCCTTTAGTGTGGCATTTATACCTTGTAGTCTAATATGAAACTTCTTAAATTACTTCTTCTGAATGATGAATATAAATAAAATGCAGATTTTAAACATAATAAAATACATTTAAAATGTATAAAACACAAAACAATATATCGATATTTTCGAAGTGAATTCAAATACGATTAAGTTTAAAAATTTCTGGAATTCCATCTGGAAAAAGTTCTGAGTAAAATTTTCCTTATCCCCAAAGATTTCTCATCTCAGGATATTTAGAGAAAACACCATTTTTGAAACATTTAGTCGTCAGTTTCATTCCCCAGTAGCCACTTAACGTTCCTACATCAAATTTCGAATAGAACTTGTCTTTAAGGAACTTTCTATTCTTTTTGAGGAATGATAATATGTATATATATAAAACCTTTTCCTTTTCAGTGAAATTGAGAATAATTTAAAACATTTTGGTCGAAACTATGTTCACTATAAATTTTATTGGGAAATATATCTTTATTTTTATAAGGTATCGTCAAAATTTTACAGCTTTGCAGTTATTCTGAAAATAAATCTATTCTTAGAGTAAATAATTCTAAAACTTTCTTTTGTATTTATGATGTAGTAGACGTGAAGAAATGTGAAATATAGTTAAGCGTAAGAATATTCACTATATACATCTAATATAGTTAAATATCAAATTTTGTAAAGTGTGCAAGATGCTACTAAGAATCAACATATTCACGTTCTTTATTTTTATAGTCTTTGAAACAAGTTCGGAAACTGTTATTTTTGGTTTTTTTTTTTTAACAGACCAATATTTCTGCAGCCAACAAACTATTAAAATTCCTTTTTATTTTATAAACCATGCTTTTGCACGTCGTGAATGGGATTGAAGAACATATTGTATTTAATTATTTTATAAATTATAAGAACATTTAGAATTACAAAGAATTCTTACGTATTAAAGAAAAACTTAGAAAGTAAAAGTGTTAGGAAAATTCTGATATTTTAAAATAGCATTTTGTTGACTGATTATTATTACCTCGATTATTTACTATTTTATTACATCTATTATTAACTGAATGAGCATAATTATTTTATTGCTTTTGTAACAAAAGTAACTTCTTTTCTTTTTAGTACATATTTAAACTTTTTTTTTATATTTCCAAGACCTTGAAATTCTTTAAAATATTTTTCGTTTAAAATTGAAAGGAATCTTATTTTTAAACATGTAACTTAATTCCATGTTGTTATTACATAATCTGCAAAAGAATAATTCTACTAATACTAACCTTTAAGGGAAAGAAAGTCAGAAATCCTTTCTAGATTAAGTTTTATTTTATATCAATTAAAAACATATTAATTTTTTTTCAGTCGTTAATTCAAGGTAGATGAGAAAAAGGAAAATTTCAGAATCGAATTAAAAATTTTAACTTAATATGAACGATAAACACTCGGATTTTTTTTTATTTTGCAGATTGAATAGCAATATATTTCGATGTATTCTTAATGACTGACAAATTATTAATTAATTTTATGAATTTAGTAAAGATTTAGCAACTAATTTAAATCGTGTTGGATATCACAATAAAAAGCAAATTTTTAAGCATGTTTATAAAAAATACTTAGTCTAAAAATTGTTACAATTTTTCATATTGCAGTAATGTTTCCAATACTTTCAAATTGGAAAATTAACGATCCAATTTTCAATTATAATTTTCCTCATCCTCTTATACAATTATTACGTATTATGAGTATTTTGACTCTAAAGCTAACCGACGACTTTAATTACAAACCTTATCAATTACCAAGTAAGTTTATCAATAATTTGGCAACACTGCTTCCTTGCATTGACGAAACTATAATTGAAGTCTCTTAATTGTCTTACGTCCACCGTATTTTATATGCTTGCGTTTTTGTGGCGAAATTCAATTTTGATTCGGACATTCTGGAATGTCTGCACTCAAACGTGTAAAAATGCTGCACCTTGTTGAGTTCTATTAAGTCTCATCTACCCTCCCTGCCTCTTCTCCTACACCAACACGTTACGACAGCAAGAATCACTTTCCCTCATGAAGATTTTCAAATTATTTATGTAAACCTTACATAATTTTACATTTGAACTGTAGGGCACCTGCACCACTCAGACACCTGTGGTAAACTTCCAAAGTTCCGATATCATTCCGTCTGTGAGTTTAGTCAATCCTTCTATTACTATTGGTATGGTATTCTTCTCTAATATTTAATTATGTATACTGAAATTAACGAATTTAGAGATTAGTTGGAGGTCTAAGTGTATCGTACAGTAAAAGTAAGGAGATCCGGTCAGAGATGAAAATTGAACAGAATGAGAATGACGAGAAATACTCGAAGAAGACCATCCTTTATTGCATTCATTTAATTTATTTAATCAAATAGAAAACGGTTATATATTTGTGCATAACTAGAGGATGCTATATTATAACCCGAAGTATATAATTGATGGATAGTGGTGTATATTTTGAGGGTGCCTTAGTGTACATTAAGAGTGTGTGTTGAGTGTCCCATAAAATCATGTACAAGTCTTAAAATTTATGTAAGTGAGTATGCCCAACTTTTGAAACTTTTTATTTAAATGTGTCACTGGGAATGAAGCAGGGTCACCTCAAATAGTAAGAAGGTTTGCCCTTTTCTCCTCATATACCTGATCATATTCCATTGCAATATGTTTTGCAATGACCATCATCAATCCCTCCAACTATAAATTTAAAGAAAACGAGAGGGACCTTATAATAAAATCCGAGATCCCTTATCGATAATATTTTAAATCACTATCGCATCTAGTGTGAATGTGTACGTAGCAATTTGCGAGTTAACTGCAATTAAAGGTATTTAAATAATCAGGTCCGTAGTTTTAATTAGAATAAGGAATAAATACTTAAGTAGATGTAAGCGAGCGATAGACGGTACTGAAGCATCAACAAGAGAATAGACGGGCGTAATTTTGAAAATAAACTCGAGAAAATATTTTCAAGAGTACTTATATTTTGGGTTTACCAGTACCACAAAAAAATGGAAAGGAATAGGGCGTTTGTTCAAAATCTTTTCGCAGCATAAGGCATAAAACCTATTATACATAAAAGATATTTGAACACGCTTCACAATATGAGTATTTTAATAAACTTTAAGAATACATCACATTTAAAACAATATATGAAAAGTAAAAATGATTTTTAAAGAAAGTTTTGTGAAATAAAATACTTTACATGCTTCTTGCAAAGTTTCATATAAACTACGAGGGTCGTTCTATAAGTCCTTGGTAAACCCAAGAGAATGAGCTAATAGCATCGAAAATGGTCTATTTTTATTCAACAACATGACTTACTGACGAAGCCTTATTTATTTTCTTCTCGTGATTTCATTTTAAATGTCCATTGAAGCAAGAAGCATGTGCTTATTTCGAAAAATGGGAATTTCGAGCTGTGATTAAACTCTTATATTTAAATCGCTTGACACTATAGAAGATCGATGCTGCATTGGAGGAAGTTCATGCCATATCTGTTTCTGTGTTTAGAACTGCTTACAATGGGCTAAATGACCTTAAACGGTGACCGTACCTCCACAAAAGATCAACGTTGTGCAGAACATCCAGTAGAAATAAGGACTGATTGACAAAATCCTCGATATCTGAAGCAAAGTGTGTGAAATATTTGTAGCCACTGGAAAATCGTAAGGTACAATGTGTTCCTTTATGCATAAAAAATGGGTATGAAATAGTTCTCAGTTAAACGGGTACCGCGTTTAGTCCGAGTGGAAAAACAAATGCAATCGTATGGCTGAATCTGATTATATTTTGGCAATTTTTAGTCACACATCTGGCGAGTTATTCGTCGATACATAACTGTGCATGTAACGTAAGTTCACTATGACTCCTAAGAGACAAGAGAACAGCTAAAACAGTCTGAGTTTGAAAATGAACGGGCTCCGAAGAAAGCAAAGATGGGGAAATTGGCCCATAAGATGATGACAATGGCTTTTGCGGATGCACGCAGTATCACCTATAGCAATTACTTAGAGAAATAAATAAAACAAATACAAGAGAGTAAAATACGTCTTTTTTATATTGGTTGAGCGAGGAAAGCAAGAAAAAAGGTTCGCATTTGAAAAAATAATAAGATTATCCATCTAGACAACGCATAGGTGCACACCTGTGCGGTTTTGATGGTCATAACCATAGTATTAAATTATTTCATTTTTCATCATATCCACCGGAATTAGTTTTGAATGAAATTTTTATTACCTAACTTTAAAAAATTGCACAGAGGAGAACGTTTCCCTTCGAACGAAGAGGTCATCACCCAAACAGATGTTTATCTAGAGGATATTTCGAAATTTTACTTTTAAAAAGTGGAAAAAACTTTTGGATAAATATATGGAGTTGAAATAAGATTATGTGGAAAAATAAAGGAAAAAAAATATATCTAAAATAATTTATTTTTCCATCTTTTTCTAAGGGCTTAATCAATAACTATGTGTCAATTACTTCAAACACATAAATGGAAAGCTGATTAAAAAAGTTATTGGAAAGAAGTATTTTACAATGTTTTTCTGTATTTCACTTGGTGTGTGTGTGTGTCATCGAATTTTCGATCGTGAATTTGACCAATTTTCTATCAAGCTAGAGCTCTGAAACTTTGGGAATCGTTCTTACTCGCCTAACAATGCAATATTTAGATATTTGCGACAAGTTTTAATTAATATTTCAATAAATTTTAATAACCTTTGCCACCATATAAAAACGTTGTTTTTAAAGACTGGTTTTCATCTCGAATTTTTTCTTTACACTTCAGAAAACTTTGATTTATGGCAATAATGTTACGTTAAGAAATAGTAACCAAAATCTTTATTTATCACTCATAGCCACAATTTGAAAGCTATACATTACATTCACTTGTCTACGGGTAATAGATTAGATGATTTGTCAGAAAAAGACTCTGGTTTCATTTTCTTAAAGTTAGAAGTTGCAATAAAAAGGAAAACGAAGTTCGCAATCTAGTGCGTTTTCGAAACGCGAGTAAAGTGTTCATTCGTTACATCCATTATACGTCAAGAAGTGTTTTAATTTGAAAATAGACAATTGAAAATAATTTTTTTATGTATTTTATATCACAAATTAGCATTCGACGTTTTCGGCATTTTTTAAAATACAGTTATAAATTTATAGTGAATAGTAGTTATACACTCTAAATTTTCGGTAATTCAATAACGGTTACACTAAAACAAGACCTTTCCAAAGTAAGACAACTTAAACGAAATTTAATTATAACATAATGAGAAATGGAAATCCTTTACTTGAACTTTAATTAATGGCATAATTTACACACAAAAATGGTTCAATAAGAAAATTAAGAACGACATATTAGCATATTAAGACAGTTCCATTTATCCATATGCTCATACATGCTAAGCAATTAAAGAACCTTGCGTTTCACAGATTATTAAATTATAAATTATTCGAAATCCGTTTAATATTGGAATACAAGCCATGATGATCTTAAGAACGCATTATTTAGTTTTGAAACTATCAGTACTTGTCCGATTTCACATCTTACCCTTTAAAAACAACTATAACAAAGTTCCACACACACGGCTTTGCCATTACCAACACGAAAGCTCATAATAAAACCATCGTCAAAACCGAGGTCATAGTGTTAAAAGTATGCTTAATGCTTCATTCGAGCAGAATGACAGAATGTTGGAACAAATTTGATTAGAGGATGTAAGAGGGAGGCTTAAAATCATCAAGAGCGTAAAAGTGTTCGAAGTTACGTTAAAGAGGATCACTTACGGTTGATTTAATTAACGACGTGAAAGACAATAGGGGGTGGATTCATTAAAGGGAGCACACTACTTTTCCGAAGTTAAAAATGAATTTCATTAAAACCTTCTAATGACACATTTAGAGATAAAGTACTATTAAACTGGAAAGATTAGTTCGGTTTTGTTGAATGTCTTAGTGCTATGTTCTAAAATAATCAGAACGTTGTGAAATATTAATTCAAATGTGTGTGGGAAGAGATAAAGAGAAATCTTAAACTCTTTTGCATTTTGATACACAGATGAAAAATCACAAATCTGAGTAAATAATTATAATAGTATATAATACTATTATAATTATACTCGTTCACATTTCAACAAAACATTAATGTATTATTATTTATTTGCATCAATTTTTCAATTTATATGTACAGTGGTGACCAAAATTGTGGACACTTTTGGAAATCGTTTTGTTTTTTAAATTTGTGGGCTTATAGAAAATGTTACGTTTAACAAAATGCAAACTCGTATATACTATTTTAAAAAAGCTTTAATACTGAATTCCATTCAAAACACAAAATTCAAATATTTGCTGTACAAAAAAAGTTACTGTACATTAATTATTGATATGCATTAGACACTAATCATTACAGTGAGTTATTAGTACTAAATAGAGTACCCTTTATTTTTCTATTACTACTTCACATGGATTTTTCACTGAGTTGACAATAGTGTTAAGCTCTTCCTTCATTATTGCAAGAGACCAGGAAACAACCATAGTTTAAAATAGTTTTCTTTTATTTGATGGGAGCTATATTCGGACAATAGTTTTTAAACGGTGCCACAAGTTTTGGATAGGATTCAGGTCAGGACTGTTATTTGGCCAGGACAACAATTCAATGCTCTTTGTACAAAACCAATCTTTCGATAAATTTTCTGTGGGGCACTGAGCAAAATTCTGCCGAAAAACAAATGAAGAATTGTTGCGAAAGATATTCCTGATGGAAGGTAGAAGTTTTGGTTCCAGAATAATGCCATAGTATTTTCTAGCATTCAGAGTCAAATCGATAAAATGAAGGCGTCCAGTACCATCTTTTGACATGGATGACTAAATCATAGTACTAAGTGGGTTCTTCACAGTTACCTGACTGCAGTCAGAATGTATATCTTCTCCTATTCTACGTCTTACATATTATCCCCCATCACTTCTGAAAAAAAAGTGTCTTAGTTTAATCCCTACATAAAACTTGTGACCACTCATCATCTGTCCAATTAATGTGTTCTTTTGCCCAGTGTGGTCCTGGGGGCAATTTCTCCGTTGCTGCAAATTAAGAGATAAGGCTTTTTCATGGAATTCTACCTCTTAGTTCGACATCTGTTAATCTTCTCCTGATTGTTCTTGAGCCTACAGAAACACCAGCATCCTTCAGATCACTTCTGGTAGCCGTTGATGACATTCTTCTATTTTGGAGACGTAGTCTTTTTATTCTTCTGCCATCAACAGATGTGGTACACCTTTTTCGACAGCTTCCTTTTTTGTTTTATATGGAATTTGTCTCCTGATATCGTAAATAACACTTTTGGACTCCAGATCTAGTCACTGAATCACCCACCTATCTGGAAATTTTAGCATAGGAAGGACCACTTTCCAGTAACACAATAATCTTACATCTATTTCTAGATTCCCAATCTACTCTTTTATCTGATGTCATTGCTTCTTGACTAATAATAGCCCTCGTGTTGCTTCTAGTGTGGTGTTAATAAAAATCAAACTAAAACAAAACCAAAGTTTCTTGACCAAATATTAGATTTTTTTACAATATTTCCTACATGTAATATAATTACATAAGAAAAGTCTTCCCCTACTACAGAACAAAACACAATAATAACTTTTCCCAACTTTAAACATGATGTCAGCTCCTATTGATAGTTACTAACATCTGATTGGTTTCCAGAAAAAGAACAGTGATTGGCTACTAAGGTTAGACTTTATAACATTATAAACCTCTTTATAACTGTATTTATTTTTTAGATTAAAGTACACATAACATTTTTGGGATAGAAATATTTAAATTTTGTTTTCTGAATTGAATTCATTATTAAATTCTCTTTAAAAGGATATATATGTCTTTGCATTTTGTGTTCACAATTTTGGCCACCACACTTTATAAAATTCGTGTAAACAATACCATGTAAAAAAGGAATTGGGTGTATATACACATACACATATTAAATGAAATGCGCAGACAGTTCAATCATATAGAATAATTCGATAAAAAAACCAACGTTTTTATATGGTGGCAAAGTTTATTAGGGAAAATTATTGAAATATTAGTTAAAACAGTTAGTTATTTTTAACTTTAAAATTTACTTAAAAAGAGACATTTGTGAGAGTATTAAAAAATTCATAATACTCATAAAATCAAAACATGCATTTGAAAGTTTGTAAGTCATTCTATTAAAAAAAGAATGGGAACTAGAATTCAGAAAAAATTATTGTGATAAGACATGGCGCCAAATATTTGAAACTTTCTTTCTTGCGAATGATTACTGACTAAAAGTCAGCAACCCTTACTATCTCGGAGATAGTAAAGGGGAGATAGTATCTCCCCTTTGTGAGTACAAAAGGTTTACGATACCGCATGCTGCGTGGGGAGTGCCCGGTGCTCCCAGAGGGGGAAAGAAATTTTTTCCTCAATCCTAAAAGCGCCGAGAGGAAAGAATATTTTGACTTGTTAAAATTATTGAAGTATTAGTTAAAACTTGTCGCAAACGTCTAAATATTGCATTGTTAGGCGAGTATGAACGATTCCCAAAATATCAAAGCTCTAGCTAGATGGGAAGTTGGTTAAATTAACGATCGAAAATTTGATGACACACACACACACACTCATACACACACACCAAGTGAAATTCAGAAAAACGTTGTAAAAACAATGATGACTATCTTTTGTTTCTATGTTCGTCATACACGTGGGCTGCTCATATATAAAAAAAATTATCGATGGGCAATAGTTACATCGAATTATCCCTTTCTCATTTGCCATACAAGAAGGAGTCATTTTTGTTCCGCCTTTGTAAGACAGCGAGACCACTTTCTATTGTATCCACTGTATAACAGATACTTCAAGCACTTATAATTTTTAAGGGATTTGAGAGTTGAAATTAAATAATCAGTTATTAATCAAAACGATTGAGTACAGCTTGATCGTTATGAACACCTTAAATCCTTCTAATTCACCATTGTTGCACTTTTCACTTATGTTTCAATACAAGGTATGTCCCAAAGTATTAAGAAATATTTTCTTAAAATTGTGTAATAGGAAAGACAATGAAATTTGCTTAATACTCTTAGGAGTATAAACTTTAACATTAATATTACTAATGCAGCAATATTTATATTCTTCGTATCACTATGCAAACTAATTTTGTGAGATGCTTCGAAGCTTTGCAGTAATAATTTTTTGATCAGTTTCGAATGTTCTGAAATTGTGTCCTTTTAACTCCATCTTTGGATAAGGGAACAAAAAGTCGTATGGGGCTAAGTCTGGACTATATGGTGGATGTGGGAAGCCAAGAATGTTTTCACGTGATAGATTCCCTAATATGAAGTTGGAATACCTAAGTGAATGTTACAATACCGTTAGAACATGTAAGTAAATGTTAGAATACAGTAGAGTTACGTTAATTCAACATTGGAATTCATAACTGAAAGAAGGAGTACCGTTGGAATACCTAACTGAATGTTACAAAACCGTTAGAACATGTAAGTAAATGTTAGAATACAGTAGAGATACTTTAATTGATCATTGGAATTCATAACTGAAAGAAGGAATACCTTTGGAACACGTAACTGAAAGATCGAATACCATTGGAACACGTAACTGAAAGATCGAATACCGTTGGAACACGTAATTAAAGGTTAGAATACGTAACTGACAATTTACCCACTATCGCCTACTGTTTTCTTTAGTAATGTACTAAAAGCGGTAAAATTATCCTTGTTACTTTGGGGCAAACCGTTTATGTTTAAATGATATCTAATTAATGAAACATGCTCATTTTTACATTCCATATTCAAATCGTAATATTTAGTGTTTAGTAATTACCAATAAGTCCCTCAAAAACAAAACGTTCCCAAAATCTCTTATTTCATTTTTTAGCATGTCACTCAGCCAATTTTACATAAAACATAAAATGAAATGTACTAGCCCAAGCATGAAATGAATTTAAAATGCATTTCAGAATAAAATGCCTCGAATGCACATATGTTATTACGGTTCAATATTAAAGCAGAGATAAGAATATAAAATTTCCGCATCGCTAGAATCAAAGTCTCGAAATAATTTGATTACAGAAAAAGTATTTACGTACATGCTTCTATGAATAGGAAAAAGAACTGAAACTTCTTTGGCATTACTAATTGTCCCTTTAAGGCATTGGTGGAAGATCCCCTGAAAGTAAAGAGATCTGATTACTCATTGTTCTTCGGGAATTTTTTCTCATTGTCTCACTAAGAAAGAGAACATAAATGGGAAAAAAATAATAATGTAGAAAAGTTCTCTTGATCCATGTATTCTTTGTTAAGTTTTATTTTCAGATTTCTTATTTAATTGAGTGTTTATTTAAATCCCTTATAGTTTTATTTCCAAAACTCTCCTCGTTTTGTATAAAATCAAAATCGTTTGCAATTTTATATTTCAAAAAGATCAGAAATGTATTACATGGTAGAAGTTTGTTTTCATAATAATGCTCAAGCTATGCACGTAGAGAGCAGTAATTTAATTTTAGTAAAATAAAAAAATAAAAAAAATTGTGTGTGTATGTGAATCTATACGATAACTTGGACATTTAAGAAATTAATTAAGAAAATTTACTAGAATTCCACATTTTTTTTTTCACGTTTATATTAAGCAGCATTTTGTTAAACATTTATTATTTGAATTGTGAAATTTATATTAAATACTAAACTGTTCTAATCCATTTCAGATAAAAATGCTTTTTTACTTATTTTAAATTCTTCTAAATATTTATTGTGATATTTTGGTAAGAACTTAGAAATTCTTTTATTGTACTTTGAAATTCAATTGTATTTCTTGAAATAGTTTAACTGTTAAAGTCATATCTATACAGACAATACGTAGTTGTATGAAACTCTGAAATATTGAAAATCAGATTATTTTAAATTACTAAAAAGTCAGCAAAACACAAAGTAAGATTTTCTTTTCAATTTTTTTTAATTTTTTCCCCTTTTTGGTACATTTTCATTCCATATATTTTTTATTTAATAAAAAAAAAAGGCGTGTAACAAAAGCGTAAGATTTGAGAAATTTTAACTAATTTTGTTAAGAATTACAAATTTAATCCGCTCAGTATACTTTAGACAAGTGAAATAAATTTTCATAAGCTCAACATTGCGTGGAGATTATAAAATTGAAAGCCACTTTCACTTTCCACGACTTTTTATCCACACAAAAGAATTATTTAGTTCTTATAAAAAAAAAATTTCTTTTGTTTGAATGTATTATGAATTTTTTGAGAACTTTTTTTTAAGAAAAGCTACAATGAGACATTTAATTAAGTTAACTTACACAGAATTATCTTCAAGAGATTAATGGTTTTGAAAAACTAATTAACTATTTTTTTTAAATTAATGAATTATTACCTAACATAAAAATACCTACTTACTTTGAATTTTTTTTATTCCAGACTTTAAAATCAATAAATAAGAAAATTGAAGGAAGTAAATTTAGTTTATCCGAAAAATATTAATTTCTTCATATACTTAATACTAGCAGTCAGACTTGAGTAAATGGAGATATGAGCTTTAATCAAATCTATGTACATATTATTTAATAAATTTAATTAAATAATATGTACATAGATTTACAAAATAATTGGTTTTCCTTTTCCTCCAATCTAATTTTAATCAAAGCTGAAAAAAGAAAAGTAACATTAATGCAATTAAGTGTACATTATACGTCATATTTAATTTGAAAAAACTTTTGCCCCACGAAGTTTGATTGAAAACTAATGCATTTATTACAACATTTTTTGTCACCTAATTTTTTTAAATTCGTGAAAACCATATGTAGTCCCTATGAAATTTATTGTTAACTAAATAACACTGTACATATGCCTTCTAATGCACTTGATAAAAACTCGAGAGAAATCGGAGAATTTCTTCGTAGAAAAACTCTGATAGTGGTTCTCGACAACAGGCTTTAACGAAAGATACGATGCTTTGAATTCATTTTCAATAATTATCATTGCTTTGAATTTCGATTTTCTCATTTGATCGTTTTTGTTCTCTGGGAAGGTTGGCTCTTCCAGTCCATAGATTGGTACTTCATTTCAGAATCATAAGTAAAAAAAAACCTCGATTCGTCACACATCCTTTTCCTTTTCTTATTGGTTTGGGTAATTTTCAATGTTATTCAAAGTGTCCGTGCAATCATTTCTGCTGGCTTAAAAACAAATACATGCGATAAACATTCGTTGCCATACACTTCTTTCAATACATTTTAAGTTTCAGTAAGTTCTAAATTTCCTGTGAAATTCCAAAGCAAATCATTGTTCTATTGTTATACTTATCATTTTCTGGGATGACCAAAAATAAATAAATAAATAACAAACTCGAACGATAGCTACGTTTATACGGATTTGTTTACTGAAGCGAGAAGCACTGTATTCGAATGAAAAGATTTCACGCTAAACAGCTGTCGGTTGGGGGCGTTGGCGCACGCGTACTTCTTCTGTATCAACGTCAGTCTATTATTTAATATCCGCACCTCGTATATTTAAGGATCTTTAAACTAATGTGTACAAGATTGAAATCCTAAAACTAACAAAATTTGACTGACTGGTATCTAGCAGTTCTAATGGTTAACAACATGTGATAATGATCTGTGATATTTACAAAATAAAAGAGAATGCGACATTGTCAGAGATTCATAGCAACAAATGTTTCAAACTAAAATATTTTTGTCTCACATATTCAACAGCAATGTGATTAATGTTGCTCGTCTCTTTACGAGCTATAGTCTTCATGTTTGATGGTATACTCGTAGACAGCATGTACCCGGGTGACAAGCTAGACTAGTCATTTTACCATAAGGGGTTAAATAATAAAATGAACCTAAATATTTGGACAGAATAAAGAAATTTACTTGAGTATTTATATTTAATAATCGTTAAAATCCTTTGGTATGAGGGAAAGTATAATTAAGGTAATTAGATTAATCCTTAAGATTACGATTGAGAGAAAAGAAACAAATTCATTGCTGAAACTTCTTATTTTTCTTCTGTAGCCATTGTAGCTTAATGGTCTGGTCGAGGTCTCTCAATCGTGGTTTTCATCGAGACTTGAAGCCACTAAATACCCAACACGTAGCCGGGCTGAGGCACGTTAAATCGGTTGAGGCTCAAAATTTTCCTGAGGGCGGGATGTGGATAATATTAGAAAGGCCTACAAATCAGATGTCGTCATCGTTTCATGACAAAAATTCAAAATTACGAATTCCGTTGCCAATAGTCCTCATGTTACCTCTTAATGCGACGTTACACTAACCAACCAACCATCCTTCTTTTCCTTCAAAAGGAAAAGAAAACTGGTTTTAGTAGGAAGCCTATTGTTCAGACTTTCCTCTTTTGATCATGAATTAAGTTGATAAAACTTTTCCTTAGCGTCCTGTTCACTTAGAAAAAAGTCAGTATTCTTTTAATTTGTGCCGATACTATATCCACGAGGATCAAAAGGTTTCCGGTATTGGTCAAAAACTAATAAATAAAATTACCTTATTTTCCTTCAACATACACATCGTTTTGTATTCCCACACTTTTACCTCCCCAAGTGGTCATGGTCGCCAACTCGCAGCCATATAGTTGCCGTAGCATGGTGAATTTATGCCCAAGTATCACTGAAGACCTACTTTGTAAAGGTCCTAATGCATGTTAAATCTGTCGGGGCTTCAAATCCTCCATTTGGTGAGGCGTGGAAATTTGGAAAGAGAGAGTCTAGTTCCGGTGTCGTCCTTGTAAATGTCTTGATGCTAAAATGATGACGGGTCTTAACAGTAGCCCTTCAATTCCTCCTAAATGCGATATTGGTACTCAATCAACCATTAATGCAACTGTTCTAAATGCTACTGGAAGGTCTTTCTTGTAAAAATTCCTTCAAATTCTTCGTCTTATTTTCCATCCCTTCAGTCCCCAAAATGGTGCCCCTTCAACTTCTGTTTCAATCGTGGAAATACGTAGAAATCCGTCGTTTCTAGGTTGAGAAAATAAGAAGTGAATTCCACAAAAGCTAATATTGTACCTAGTAAGGCATTTTATACAAAGGTAATGTTTAAGTAGATTAATTAAACGGATTCAATTTTAGTTAAACTTTTTATTTAAGGCTCCCGTCTACCCGCCATTTTGATTTCGTGGACGTAATGTTAATCCTACGGAACTTCGACTTTAATTCTCACATCTTTACTATTTGATCCATTTGAATGCAATAAAGTGCATTTGAAAGAGCAAAAAATAATCAATGCTTCTGTGGAATTAAATTTTTCCTAAGATTTTTAAAAAATTTTTTATTCTTATTTTATTTTTTCGTTTTTGAGTTTTCCAGTATTTAAAGAATATTTTCAAATATTTTTAAAAATCGGAGAAAAAAGTAATTCCACAGAAGCATCCATTATTTTTTGCTCTTTCAGATGCACTTTATTGCATTCAAATAGGTCAAATAGTAAAGATGTGAGAGTTCAAGTCGAAATTCCATAGGATTAACATTAAACTGACGAAATCAAAATGGCGGGTAGACGGGAGCCTTAACTATGAAAATGAGAAATAATTCCGCTCAAAGTCACCTAATCACACTCCTGAATTTATTCGTAAAAAGTTAAAATCACTGACAAGCATCTTATGTGTATACACATTTGTAGAAATGTTATATGTCTATGAATTTATATCCATAAATATATGTTGAAATAGTACAGTATTATTTGCTAAAAATACTGATTATACCAAATCTGACAACTTCAGTATACAAAGAGAAGAATTTTATAAAAGCATTGGTGATACGGAGATATGAAAAGAAAATATATGTAATTCAGTCAGTCATTTCCGTCTAACCGTAGGGAGAGTTGGTTACATTTCATATCTGTGCGGAAACAGACTGGTTATAATTTGATTTCTCTGTTCCTCTGGGAAAAATGCCGAACGATATTATCTTGAGATAAAGAACTTTTCATCTTTGCTGAAATCTTCGATTAAAAGACTTCTACTTAACGGATGAAAACAGTTATGTGATGTAATAGTAAGTGTACTAATGTTTTTGAAGGTATATAGTTAATATAATAATGTAATTTTTTTTAGTTAATCGGGCGAAGATAAAGATTTGCTCTATGCGTGTGTGTAATAATTTATAAAAGTTTACTATAACATAAGTAATCGCATCTTAACATAAGATGCTACAAAAATAAAAATATGGATATATGTATATATATATATATATATATATATATATATATATATATATATAATAGGCGAAATTATATTCTGAAAAATGTTAGATTTTATTTCTTAGAATTTAGTTTCGGTAAAAAAGATGTCTGGTTATCTGTCGGAGATATTTTTACTTGTTTCAAAAGCCCCCATTATGTAAATTGCGTTGCGTTGTAAACTGTTTATACACTCGAAGAGAAAGTTTATCTCAGTTTCTTATTGTTTATTTTTCTGATAAACTGTTTGGATATTATATGTCTACCGAATAAAAAAAAATTTCAGCTAGAAAAACCTCTGAGTACTGTTTGATCTTTTTTTAACTAAAGTTAGCTTCAATTCAGTACTAAAATTACAATTTTAAATTGTAAAAATCGTCATTCTCTAGAATTCGAAATTTCCCAGGAATTTATTTTAATGCAATAGTCACTTACTTGATCTTAATCTTCAGTTCTTTATTAAATCAACATAAGAAATAAAATGTTAATACAATTCCTGCTGTCTGATTTAGCTGAAATTTTCATACATATGAACTGGTAAATACATTATATTTTGGTTGGTTGGCTTCGTTAACCTCGCTCTAGAAGGGAAATCGTTATTTTGAGCCTCAGTCTAGTGACGAGTATGGCCGCTTTTCTCTCCTAACTTCCACACCATGCCTTCGGGAGGATTTTAAGCCTTGGCAGATTTAACATGCATTAGCCTCGGCTACTCGTGGGGCCTTCAGTGGCATCAAGGCTCGAACCCTCAACTCGACGAATATAATCAAACACGAGTTCGAGACCATAACCACTAGGCTACAGCGGTTACGTAATATTTTGATATTTTCAAGTAGTGACGGAATTATACCGTCCTTAACACCGTCCAATTGAGTTGAAACTTTGGATGCCCTTACAGCTTACATGACTGATTCTTAGTCTTAAGATTCCCAGACTAAAAGGTATTATAGAAATAGAAGTAAAAAAGGTTTTTAAACCAAGTTCTCATGTAAAGATGAAAAAAAAGTATAAAAATTATTTTTAAAATCTCAAATAATATACAATTTGTAAACGCTCGAGACACTGATACTTCTTTTGATAATATATATATAAGTAGCTTTGGTACTTGATATATTGGTTAATGTCTAGATATCTTTGTTAAGAGATTCAAACATTTATAAATTTAAAAAATTATTCCTATATAAAAAAAAATTTATTCCTATATCTTTTAATCCATCGTTAAGTGAAAGCTCATTAAAAAAAATCTTACGATTATCTTTTTTTCTTATGTAAAAAATATGTAAAAAAACATTGCTGACACATGTTATCAAAATAATTATGAAATATATATGTATATATATATATATGTATATATATATATATATATGTATATATGTAGCATATATATATATATACATATGTATATGTATATATATATGTAAATATGTATATATATAATAATAACTTATGTAACTTTCTATATATATGTATATGTATGTATATATATATATAATATATTTAGCATAATAATATGTATATATATATGTAAATATATATATAATATATGTATATAATAATGTTGTGTGTGTGTGGCCAACCAATGGAAATAACTATTGTATGTCAATAATAATAGCATGTAGCCAATATGTGTATGTGTAGCCAACAACCAACTAACCAGCCAACTAGCAACAACATGTGTCAACAACAACCAAGCATAATAACCAATGTGGCCAGCAGCTATGTGTGTTTGTTTGGCAATAGCCAGCAATAACAACAACCATGTGTATGTGGCATGGTATGTGTGTGTCAGCTTGTATGACAATAACGTAATATGAATGATATGATATGATGATATGTATATGACAGCAATAACCGCAATACAGCCAACCATGTATGTGTATGTAATATCGACATATGCATGTATGATATGATAATGACAGCCAGCCAACCAACCAGCTGTGTGTATTAGCCAATATGGTAATAATGCGTAATATGATATGATAGTAATGTGTATGTAGATGATAATATGTGTGTATGTGTGTAAATGACCATGTGTATGTAATAAACTGTGTATGTGCTGTTATGTAATAAGCATGTGTGTATGTGTGTGTGTATGATAACCTGTGCATATGAAGCCAATATTAACAATGACCAGCCAGCCAATGATAACTCAGCCCTTCAATAATCTTATGCATATGAAGCAACCTTGTGTGTGTATTAATATCAGCCAATATGCATGTAATGACATGAAATAAATGACCAATATGTATGTATATTATGAAATAAATAATCATGTGTATGTATAAACCATGTATGTATGTAATGTATGTATGTGTATGTATATGTATGTAACTTGTAGCCATCAACTTTATAGCCAGCATGTATATGTGCTCTTCAACTCATATGCTCCTTCATAATATGTCTGTGCATGTATGTGTATGATATGTTAGTAATAGCCAACATGTGTAATGATAATAATGTGTGTAGCCAATGATATAATAATATTGTAATAGCTATGATATGACAATATGTGTGTGTGTGTATGACCAATAACTAGTATGTAATGATATGATATATTATTATTGTAGATTGTGTGTATGTAACTAGCCTTAATGTATATATGCAACAATATGTAGCCAGCAACCAATAACAACCAAGCAGCCTTCAGTATCAAACTACATGATATTGTATGATGATATGAAGTAATATTAGTAGCTATTGTCCAGCTAGGATTGACGTAATATGTATGACTTTAAATATACATATATAATAATATATAATAATAATATATATATGATGTGCTTATATATATATATAATATATATACATATATAATAATATAATATAATATATATATATATGATGTATCTATATATATATATATATATATAAGAATAATTTAGAATATTTAAAAAGACAGAAATCAGAAGGAAATGTAAAAATGAAAAGAATAAAAAAAAATAAAAATATAGGTGGCAAGTCAAAAAAAAGCAATTTCGGGTTGAGGAGGACCGAATAAACGGGGTTAAACTAAGGTTAATGGTACCAACCTTCCCCTTGCGACTTGGTAGGCTAATTAAATCTAAAGTACAAAAAGTTCAATGATTAAAAGATGCAAAAAAGTTCAGCATTAAAATCTATAATTCTATATATATATATATATATATATATATATATATAATAATAAACAGTATTATTATTGATGACGTATTGTGTGTGTGTGTGTGTGTGTGTGTGTGTGTGTGTGTGTGTGTGTGTGTGTGTGTAAGATTCAGATAATAACTACTTGTACACACACACACGGGACTATTCCTGACGAAGGCCAGAACATAAAAACACAAAATAAATTGATTAAACTAGCGTCATCACAGCTTTAACGTCCAGCACCAACTAACCTAAAGCGCAATTTTCTGAACCGTCTTTTTCAGCGTCTGGCTCCTTTTCCATCTACGTCACATCTCACTACTCCGAATCTCTCTCGAAGTGCTAGGTGGCGCTCTGCAAGCATCATGGCTGCCTTCCAGGATGGTAGATCAGCAGGTCTTAGATCACACACACACACACACATATATATATATATTACAACGTTTTTCTGAATTTCACTTGGTGTGTGTGTGTGAGTGTGTGTGTGTGTGTGTGTCATCAAATTTTCGATCGTTAATTTAACCAACTTCCCATCAAGCTAAGAGCTTTGAAATTTTGGGAATCGTTCTTACTCGCCTAACAATGCAATATTTAGTTGCGACAGTTTGCAACTAATATTTCAATAGTTTAATAAGTCAAAATATTCTTTCCTCTAGGCGCTTTAAGGGTTGAAAAAACTGCTTTCCCTCTGTTACAGGCCTCCCACACCACATGAGGCCTCGTAAAACTATTGTACTTTCTAGGGAATGTATTTCCCAACTACAATATATATCCCCTCCAGTAAAGAGTTTGCTGATTTCAATCAATAATCATAAACAAGAAGAAAAGTTTCCAATATTTGGCACCATGTCTTATCACAATAATTTTTCTGAATTCTGAGGTTCCCATTTTTTTTTTTTTAATAGAATGAAACACAAACTTTTCAAATGCATGTTTTGATTTTATGGTATTATAAATTTTTAATATTCTCACAAATGTCTTTTTTAAAGTAAATTTTAAGGTTTAAATAACTAACAGTTTTTTGACTAATATTTCAATAATTTTCTCTAATAAACTTTGCCGCCATATAAAACGTTGTTTTTTAAAACGTTGGTTTTTTTATATCAAT
>BMAW01021045.1:0-32307 GCA_019974015.1 Nephila pilipes | reverse complement strand
ATTTTTTTTTTTTTTTTTTTGGCTGAATGTTAAGTTCGCTTCGCGGACCAATTTAGCAACATTTGGCAAAATACCGCCAAATAATTCCTGTCTCCAAGAGTGGTTTGACTAAACTGTATTCCAACCATTTAATTTACCGGATTAATTAATTTTAGTTAGTTTTAACGTTGTTATGTATTTCACTTGGTGTGTGTGTATCAGTGTGTCATCAAATTGTCTATTGTTAATTTAACCAACTTCCCATCAAGCTAGAGCTCTGAAATTTTGGGAACCGTTCTTATTTGCCTAACAATGCAATATTTAGATATTTGCGACCAGTTTTAACTAATATTTTAATAACTTTTTAAATAAACTTTGCCACCATATAAAAACGTTTTTAAAAACGTTGGTTTTTATTTCGAATTATTCTACCTTATTTAGCTCTACAACCATCCAAAAGTTTAATTAAATAGTCAAATTGTTCAAAATTAAAACAGAATATATGTACGATGAAGACGTTTTGTTATCAATTAAAGAATGATCAAGATTGGTTCCTCTCTCTCGAATCCCTCTTAACTCAGTTAATCGTAGTTTATATTCAGATAATAAAGTCGTAGCTTACTAAATCACTTATTCGAATCAAATACTCTTCAATTATAGTATATTCTACTGATATTATTCTGATCAAATAGCATTTCCAACCACTTTCAATTCAAACGATTAATTACGAGGATTCATTACAATCTACAACATCAGTCAGCGTGTCTCACCATTTATCTTCCTTCTCATTCTTTTCAATTCTGTTTCCCTTATATATCACTATTTCTGATTCTACTCACTACAATTCTTATCTTTATCTAATTTATCTTATCATGTTTCATCGGGTTGGTATGGAGCTTTTAATTTAAGCAAATCAAAATTACCAAAATAGTCCCGGGGTCAACGTCACAACATGAATACCCTAAAAAGATTTGTACTCTTTTGAATGCTTCTAAAGCGAAGTCAATAATAGAGAGAAAAATGCAACCACGCTAAATTCAATTGTTAATTATTATCAAATACATGTAGTAACAGTAAAAAATATTAAGTAAGATTTATATTCAGAAAAAAGTTAAAAATTTAAAATTCATCGTATTTGCCTGGGTTTGTAACTCAAAATTCAATATTTCGTAGAATCCTATATGAAAGTTATTTACCATGTCATAAATAGAAATAAATTATTACCCTTGGAGAAGCATGAGCTTTCCTAAATGGCAGCAACAAAAAAGGTGTATTTACTGAAGAAAATAGGAATTAAAAGATATCCAGTCCTAGTTCCGAATATACAAAGAAAATTTCAGTGAAGCTTTATTATTGTTCTCGGGTTTCTCCTACAATAAGAAAATAAACATTTATAAAAAAAAGGAATAAGAAATGAAGATGGCGTTACTAATTTCATTTCAATAGATGCTAACATTTTTTTTTTCCTGTTCAGTTCTCGAAAAAGTAAAATTAGTCAAAACGAATATTAATTAGAGAAAAGTAAACATATTTTCGAGCCCAAGGTTCCATAGAAGGAATTAATATCAAAAAAAATATATATCTTCTTCAAATTCCTAATATATTCTTTATTTATGCAAGCAAAAACATTCTTAAGTATAAAAGATTTGTCGATTCCAACAACAACAAGAATAAAAACAGACGAATCCACCATAACAATCAATTATTACATTAAGTATTAAAAAATAAGAGAAAACGATAAATTATTAATGTATACAATAATATTCTGTTAGGATATTAAAATAAAAGCAGACGATAAAATATTAAATTAGCAAAATAAGTGTGCCTTAAGAAAACTAAATATCATTATTATTAACACCCTTATGTATTATAATCTCATTCCTTTGAGCGTTACACAATGTATTTTTTATTTTACGTCCACGCATTGTTGTTGATTCAATATTCTTCAAACAGCGACATACTTGCACATATTAATAGAGTGGGAAATAAGTGTTAAAATCAAATCATTATATTATGAAAACAATGTATTACATTCCATGTATGCTGAAGAAATTCCCTTAAAAATTCCCTTTCCTTTTAAAGACGGAAACTCCGTTAAGACAAAGTCAACTATCGTATTTTAAAGTATACTCAACAATGAAAAAAAAATTAGTCTTTACATTTCGAACTTCATAAAACACTGATATTTCTTGTACTGAGCAATATGAGGAATTCTGCATTGGTATTTTTTAATTCTCTGTAAAAATAAATGCATTTTGATATCATAAATTTCAAATTTTTCGGTGATTTGAGGGCCAATTATAAAATCTTTACCATATAAAAACTTATTCAATTTTTTTTTCTGTAAACAGTTTTCATGGAACTTATTTTTAGTATGCCAAATAATACTTTCAAACATTAAATAAAAATGAATTGTATTTATTTTCATTTGGAAAATGAATATATTGATAAAAAAAAGTAATTTTTGGAAATATATTTTTTTAACGTAAAAGGATTTTGTATTAATTTTAAAATATTTATAAGATAGAAAACGGCTACCACCTTTGCTCAGTAAAATAAGTCTCTTATCTCCGGATTCCTACCTTGACGCCAAATTTGGCTTCGTATCTGTTGTGAAAATTGCACTGAATCTTAACTGAAATCACCATATTTAATGTGTTTTGAATGGTGATTCAAATTGATATTAGCTTTACCTAAGAAATAAGCAAGCGTAAGAAATTAAATTGTTTTTTTTTTTTTAAAAGGAAACATCTCTATTATTTTATACGAAAAATGCTTTGAAGATCCGATTAGAAAAACCCATTTGAAAAAATTTAATCCTTGAAACCCACAAGAAATGGAATCTTAAAGCATTTTAGCCGTATTCTCTTACGATAATAATAATAATGAGGGATTTTTAGCAGATTATTTTAGTATTTTCTTTTTCGAGAAAAAAAATTAGTCAAAAAGTGAACGCCGCTGTTTCAAATCTCTAATAAAACTGCTAATGTATGTCGCTAAGATAGAAAACATTTATCAGAACCTAGCATATTACAATTTACATTAATATTGTTATCTAAAATCTCAACTTTTTTATCTGAAAATACTTTGCGGATATATCTGAAAAATTAATTATCATTTTATTGAAGTTAAAAGTAAACAAATTTTAGTAAATTATCTTAAGAGGAAATCAAATTTAGTTAAAATTTCTACTAAAGAAGATTTAAACTAAATAAATGTTTAATAGTAAAAATATTACAATAAAAATATGCTTTTACAATTACTTATGATGTGAATTTTAAAAAAAAGTGATAATCGCAGACGATTAAGTAACAACAAAAGAATACAGTAATTGACAAATAGAAATTTTTTCGAACAATACGTAGAGAAGAAATGATGTTGCCTCCATAGGAGCAAACTGTTTTTAAATATTTATTTACTTATTGAATTAATTGTTAGAATTAAAACAGACGATACAATAATAAAGTGGATAATAATATTATTTTCAGATATTGAAATTAAAGCAAACAATAAATTATTAAATTAAATATATTTTAATCTAAATGTAATAATTTTTGCTGTGTAACGAATTAATTTCTTATGTATTTTCCTTAAAATCCAATAAAAAACACAGTAAACATTTATTATGTCATATGTACTTTTTTTAATGAATGCGTTAAAATGGTCAATTATCTCAAAAAAATTACATTTTCCGTTTTTAATGGTACTGGATATATGTAAAGAATTTATTTAGCTTTATAAAACTTGTTCTTAACTTGTTCCTACATCACTTAAAATCAAAGATATTGATGAATTAGAAAACCCAGATGTGGGTATTTAAATAACCAGAAGTCAGCATTGAAATGCCCTAAAATGTGTCAATAGGAATTCTAGTACCATATTTTTTAAATATAATTTTAGAAAATTTTTAATATTTAAAGTAGTTACACATTTCGACAGTATCGGACAACGTAGAATTTTTTCGTACCAGAAGGAAGTGCTCCCGAGAAGTTACGGATTTTGTTGTTGTTATTTCGTCTTTAAAGCTGCATTTGTATGGTTTACAGTCATTTAAAACAAATTATAACCGTGCGGGGTTTTCTCCACGTTGAGTAGAGGGTCAGCTAAATTTACATTTTCCTTCTGTTCTGTAATTCAAATAATCTTTATGTAATTTTCAGCTATTATCATATTAATGAATGTTTATTTGAAAGAAAAAAAGTTCCAATATTTCGAAATTTGAGTGAATCAAAATTCTGAACGATACAAATTTGCTTGTTATAAAAACAATTAATCTTTAAAGTATAACTTTCATTGCATTTATCGCAAAGAATATTCTTGCTTCAACTAACTTGTCGATGACAATGTAAATAAAATAATGTACTCAATAAATTACATGAACACTACTTAAAGATTTGTTTTTCTTTACAAGTAGATTTTAAAACTGGAATAAATGTATCAATCAATCAATATTTTCAGTGTGGTATACTTTTCTTTTTTTTTTTTAAATTTTAAATTTTTAACGTATCATTATGATTCAATTATTTAACAAAATGATAGATAAACCTTATAAATCGTGGATTAAATTTGAAGAATATTGCTACATTCTCTTTTAAAATAGTACTATTAATTCATTTAGTTAAATTCACATTTTTAACATTAAAAACGAAGAAACTAATTAAATTTATTGAATTTAAAATCCTTCTTTATATGAACATGGGTTGTTGGTTACAAACAACTATTTGGGTACCTGTAATTGTAATACCTATATAAATTACATAGAAACTAATTTTTGGACAGAGGAATTATGAATAATTTTTAAGCAATGAATTAATTTCAAATTACTAAGGAGAAGAATTCACTCTAGGCAGATAAACTAGCATTTCATAATTTTTTCAAAAATAATTTATTTTCTTAATTTAATTCCTTTTATATTTCCAACTCTTTAAAAGTGTTGTAAAATTAAAAAGAATAAGGCTAATTAAATGAAAGTTCCTCAGAGAGCTTAGACGCTAAAGTAAATTATGAAAAAATATAAAGGCACACTTATAACTTTCTCTAACATCCACAGAAATTAGTTTTATCAGTTCCGCACTAACTGTTTATCCTATAAATTCTTCTATAAATGTATATTTATATATTGGTACTCAAAATTGCAGTATTATTTTTGTTGTTATATGTTTTAATTAAATTTATATTGTGTCAGCGAACACAAACTTTTCTAAGGAAATTAAAACAGAAAATTTCTTTAGGGAACAAAATTTTAGTTGTATCTGCACATATATCATAAAATATATGTGCAGATACAACTAAAATTATTATGAGAATAAACGTATAGCACCAAGTGATAATTGGGTTATGGGAATACTAATTAAGTTTTATCATGTCATGCAGTAATGCATACAATTACTTTATTTTTATTCCTTTACCTAGGAATTTAAAGAGCTATTAGATTTTTAATTAAATATTTCAGTGGCATTATAAAAGGACCATCTGTGTGCTTATTTAATTAAGGGCATGCATTTTTTTTTTATTTTTAATAATGTAAAAAAATTTAGATGTTGCTCTTCTAGCACCCGTTAAATGAATCGGAAGTGAGGTATCAGAAATAGGAAATTAGGTATTTGCTATCGGAAATGGGGTGTTAGGAATTGGAAATGAGAATGGGTAACTCACTGCAGTATTGTTCATTGATCTGTTTTTATTTAAGAAGTGCAAGTGTCTGGATCCCTCTATTATCAAAAATAACGCGTTGCCTTACTTTTTCACCTTATTAGACCATCTTCGCCTTCTTTGGAACAGATTCATTGAAAGCTACCCATTATTTTTATTGTTGCTTGGCTTCCAAATTTGTCTGATGAATCGATGTCCTTCAAAAGGTGATTTTTTTGTCATAAAATTATGACGACATCTCGCAGCATTCAAATAATGTTTATTTGATTTGGTAGCCATTGTCTGTCATAACCTATAAATCAGTGTGATGTATCTTTATCCTTCATTGAACAGATGGCAGTGCAAAATGGAAACACCAACTGGCCTTAAACACGTCGTCAGTCTTCTGAAATAGGTACTTAATATAGGAGAATAATATCCACCAAGCCAAAATAGGGAGAGCACTTAATTCAAATGCACATTTATTTATAGTCTCTACGCGCCTATCACACATAAACAAATAATTATATTTAACACAAATTATACAAGGTTCCAAACTGTCGAATTTTAACCCACTTTTGCGATCAGGAGCAATTACATCAAATACAAGAAAATTACCCGCCTTACGCGGTCAAGATCCAAGAGTACTCTGAAATATTATCCATGAACCCGAGTGCTCTCACTTACACGAGACAAGGCGCCTCCTGGCGGTATCCGGATAATTTATTTCCAACACTTAATGACTCTCTCTCATGCATTAAATATTTTCTCCCCCTCCTCCCCAAAGAAAAGATATTGCCTAAGGAAAAAATTTATACTTTTAATAAAACCGATTATTTAAAGTATTTAGACACTTAAAGAACGAAAAATAAAGTATCGTAAAGAAAGTGTCTGTTTTCACCGAAATACACTCGATAACAGAAAAAAAAATAAATAACGGCGCACCAAGAAGGAGTTGACGGATTGTAATGAAATTGCGTATGAAAAGACATTTGGACCGAACAATTGCAAATGATTAATATTTGGTGTCCAATAAACGAATAGTAGGAGTCACAGCGCATCGGGACTGCGCACTCAGTAGGTATACGTAAGAAGAGATTCTCAATCGGATGGTCATATTTTCTGTTGCATTGCGATTTCGGATACCTTTCAACGACTCAAAAAATGCCAAGCAGCAGGACTCGAGCTTATTACAAGCAACTGAAAGCGTTTGAAACAGGTAGTATTATTGGATTTAAAGAGGCAGGTTGGGCATATCGGAGAAAAGCTCGTCATACGGGTCGCAACGATGTGGCGATTAGAAGATGCAGGCAGTAATGGGTGGACAATGGCAGATTTCAGCGTCATGATGGTAGCGATCGACCCAGAGCCACAACAGAGCGGGAGGACAGAGTGATTGTCAGATCAGCTGTCACATCGCCTGATTCATCGTTATCAACCATCAGACGTGCGACCCACACACAAGTGTCCACCATGACCATCCACAGACGGCTGATAAGAGCGAATTCTAATCTCGTACCATCCGCTACGCCCCCTGTCACTCCCACCTGCACACTGTCGAGCTAGATTATAGTAGTGTTTGGCTTGATCAGGTTGGAGTTATACTGACAGGGAACGTATAGTGCTTAGCGACGATCATCGAAGACGTATCTGTAGATGCCCAGGGCAGCGTGCCGATCCTGCTTTGACTGATGCACGACACACAGGCCATCAATCAGGAGTTAGGGTCTGGGGTGCCATTTCTCTTGATAGCCGGACCCTTTTGGTAGTCATTAGAGGCACCCTGGCCTTATTTTTCAGTAAAATAATGCTAGAATACACACGGCACTTGTTGCTATGAGCTATCTTACAGCTTGTCAAACACTTCCTTGGCCAGCCAGATCTCTCTTTAATCGAGCATGTCTGGGATATGATGGGAAGGCGACTGCATCTAACAGGGAATGTTGATAACCTAGCTCGACATTTGGAACAAATTCTGCAAGAAATAAAACAGGAGTCCACCAGAGAACTTTATCACTCCATGCCACGTCGTGTGGCAGCTTGCTTCCTGGCTAGAGGTGGGTCAACACCTTATTGAGCTCGTTACTTTGTAACAATGTAACTCTGAAATAAATCATTCAGTTTTTCGAAAATCTTAAACATTTTCTATTCTGTACATAATTTTCCTATCTACCAATTTTTATCTCCATCGGACAACCTCTTCTTGGTGAGTCGTTTATTTATTTATTTTTTTTTTGTTACAGTGTGTGTAATATTCCAAATCGCACATTCATAAAGTGTAAAATAATTAAATACTCTTAACACTGAACTTAATTTTAAGAAAATTACAATTATTATTGGTCTCCAACTTAGAGTTGACGTTGCTTTCATCAATTTTTAGGTTCGAGTCATTATGCCAATAAATATGAAAGGTATAATTAAAATGATGCACATTAAATCTGTCGAGGGTCCTAGTCTGCCCGTCGGCGTAGTGTGGAAGTTTGGAAAGAAAGGTATCAACTCAAGTGTCGTCCTCGTCACTTAACAAAGGCTCAGGATTATGAGGTCCGTCTCCAATAAGCTTTGTGTTGCTTCTAAGGCCGACGAAGATGAACTATCTATCAAATACAATCGGTGCTGAGTCGTAATGTATCAATCAATAACTGTAACTATAACCTGTCCACGATTCATGTGCGTATACAATTAAATAAGAAAATTTACCGAAGAAGAACGTTCAAAACAAACTTTTATCTACGAATATACAATTTTTCTTCTTTTCATAAGTTGACCCAATTTATATCTACAACGTTTGATGGGTTTGGGCTCTTTGAGTGTGAATGGGTTTGGGCTCTTAGCTGGCAATTTTTCACTCCAGTAGCGTGTTCAATTTCTCATTCCTTTAAATTTTCGTCATGTGTCAGTGTCTGAATCTATCGGGGCTCAAAATTTTCGCTTGATGTGGTGTGGAAATTTGGTAGGAGGAGAGCAAGCTCGGTGGTAGCCTTCTTCCCTTGAACGTGTTTCAGAATTACGAAAGAAAATCACTTCTAAGTAAGATGTTAATAAACTATAAGCCAATTGAATTATATTTAAAGGTATCAATTACGCAAAAACATGTTCTCGGACACCATTTTAAATAAGTACAATGATTTGCTAAACCATCCCGTAAATTTTAAAACTATATTTTCCTCTGTCATATTACCAAAATTTATGTTATTTTATCAATTTTTTGATTGACAATACAATCTAATTTACTTTCAAAATAGGTTGTGTTTAGCAAATTCTATTAATTTACTTACTTTCTTTGAGAATTCGTGACCATTTTGCATAACGCTGTATAACAAAATAAAATAAAAAGCTAAAAATTATACACCTTTGTTATTTGTTTTGTTTTTAAAGCATTATCAGTAGCACAAGTTAAATATTATTAACTTTTTCTTTCCAAACTACTATCAGTCGCCACTTTATAACATAATTATAAAATTCAGTCGGTTAATTAATAAAACATAAAAGAAGTAAAATGTAAAGCTAAAATTTTGCACCTTTGTATTTCGCATTTGTGGATTAATAACATTATCAACGATCAAGTTAAAATGTTTTGTACGATATTCCTCAAGTGATCAATAAAAAACTTTTTTTAGTATTATTATAAAAAATTTTAGGTCATATTATACATAATTCCACACTGGAAGATCTTGACTTTTCTTAGGATAGTGTCTCATTGTCTTAAAGTTTTGCTGACATGAAGGAAAAGACAGAGAGACTGGAAATAAACTACTCGGATCCCGCCAGGAGGCGCCTTGTCTCGTGTAAGTGAGAGCGCACGGGTTCATGGGTAATATTTTCAGAGTGCTCTTGGATCTTGACCGCGTAAGGCGGGTTATTTCTCCTGACCGCAAAAGCGGGTTAAATTGTAATATGGGCTATTTGGAAGCCTTGTGTGGTTTGTAAATAGTAAATTTATTTGTTTATGTGTGATTGGCACGTAGAGACTGTAAATAAATGTGTATTTGAATTAACTGCTCTCCCTATTTTGGCTTGGTGGATACCATAAACTTCAACAGGAGGATATTGCTGAAAAAGTGGGTTGGAAAATAAATGAAAACAAAAAAAGAAAGAAAAGAAAATAAATAAAAACAATTACAGGTTATTTTCCTTAAAATCAAAACAAAGTTGAAGAGACAGAATGTTTTCATACTTTGGAGTGACAATACATAAAAAGGAAGGCACAAAAAAGAGATAAAAACTAGAATTAGAAAACCCAACATCCATTCAGAACAATACATAAATTGGGTGAAACCAAAAATTGAAGAATTAAGCTGAAATATTACAGGCATTCAATGCAATAGTATTAGTGGTCCATCTTTACGGAAATGAGACATGGAAACTTTTTAAATCACAAGAGCAGAAATTAAATACCTTTCAAACTACATGTCTGAGAAAGATTCTTAAAATAAATTGCAGCTGGTGTGGCCTCATGCACCAGATAAAATTTTAAATTTTGATGATACAAGAAAACATCTACCAGACATATTTCCGACTAAAATAAAAAAAAACGCTGTTTCATATGGATTTGACATATACTTGGAAAACCTTCAAATGATAATACTAGAATTGCGCTGACCAATAGAAAGACCGAGGCGACCACATGTATGGCTACAGAAGAAAGAAATTCATTTGGATGACCGAGAGAGGGAAGAGCCAGGGTGGCGCCCAATTAAATAGCGTGCAGCTGATGTGGCCTCATGCACCAGCTTGGTGTGACGAGAATTGATGAGGAATTAATATTTACAACACATACTTTAGCTTAGCTTTTATTAACGTAGCACTAGAAGTAACAGGAAGGCTATTGGAGACGGACCTCATAATTTTGAACCTCGGACAAGTGATGAGGACGACACCTGAGCAGGCCCCCCTCCTAACTTCCACACCACGCCAACGGGAGGACTTTGACCCTGACAGATTTAACGTGCATCAGCCCCGGCTACACGGTGGGTTTTAAGTGGTGGCCAAGGCTCAAACCCGCGACGCAACGAAAACCTCCAGTCACGAGTCCGAAACCATGACCACTAGGCTACGCGGCCACTAACATCACAAACATAGAAATACATTTATTGAAACTTTCTGCTTACACATAGAATTTAAGAGATTAAATGTTCTATTAATTATTTACTAGTAAGATAAAATATATTATTCTAATTTTGCAATATATATTTAAACAAAAGTTTTCATTGCATATTTTTTTTAATTCGAATTAAACGGTTTGAAATATTCAGAATTCCCAAAAATTAGAAATTGGTACAAAATGATTGTATATACTAAAATACATATTTTAAATAACTAAATTTTAATATTTTATTACATCATATGATCAAGATACGGGATAGAAATATTTTGTCTAAAAAGGCTCTTTCGAGAACGTTTGTGGCTTGTAAACACTAAAATCCTAGATCAACAATAACCAGGAGTAATAATAAAAATTTTAGATCATCAAGAAATTCTCATACAGATAAAAGTCAAAAATTATCTAACTCCTAGTACTAATAAAATTTCTCACTTTGCAATATTTAGATAAAGACCTTCTCTAACTCCTGGCACTGATAAAAAAAAAGTATAATATTCTTTCCTGTGGTAAATAGCTAAAACAATTTTCCAAACAATATTCGTCCAATCACTCAATTGCATAAAATGTCAATGTGATGCATGTTAATCGTTTATTTATTTGTACATATTCTAAATAATGTAATATAATTCTTATGAATAAATAAAGAAATATTTCTTTTTTAAGGGGACTTGGCACCTTTCAAATGCCGAAAATCGACGGAAATATTGATTTCTCAATTTTTTTGCTCAAAATGTACCTTGATACCTTTAGTATAACTGTGCGAAGTTTTGAAGCGATCTCATTGAAAAAATAGTACAATTTAGATTAAACATGTTTTACTTTATTTTATATTAGATATTGAAATTAAGTAGCAAAATAAATTTTACAAAATATTTTATATTTTCCATTGTACATTTCATATATCTTTACTTTATTTATCTTATATATTTCATTTATTTTTAAATATATTTAATATATGTTTCTTTCAAAGAGCAGTCGGATGAAGATTTTCAAATTTTTCGCAATTTCGGGCTCAGATAAACTTTTTTTATAAAAGCTTATATTTTTGTTAAATGCTTTCAAATTGAACTGTATTATGCTTTACTTTAAAGGTATATATCTGCAGATTATATAGACAAATTATTATAAAAATTAGACATTGTTTTGATATTTTTTTACTAATTATTATTCTTTAAATAGCGTTTTCTCATTTTGAGATTTTTCACGAAACCATGGTCTTTAACAGATATTTATTAAAAAACTTGAATTTTGGTGTGTGTTTGTTTGTTATAATGTGCTTAGTAAAATTAGGGATCCATTTTTCAATATTTTGAATAGAAAAAATATTATAACAGAAAATGTAGCAGAAATCATGTTTTTTTTTTACCTATTTTCCATAGATGTATGCTTTTTAATTTTTTTTTCTCAAAAGCTAATTTGTTTATCGCAAAATCGATCCCTTAATTATTACATATATTCTAATGAGCCTGAAAAAAATTTTGGTGTCAAAATAATGATAATTGTGAAAGAAGAAAAAAATTTAAAATCATTGAAATTTTTTAAAAAAATTTATTTTTTAAAATGTTTATCAAATTAAGCTCTTTTTTTATGGTAAAATTACTTTGTTTAGTAGTAACTGTTAATAATATACACAAAAGATAAGTTTAAACACTTAAACAAAAAAAAATTGGTCAATAGGTGCCGAGTCCCTTTAAAAAAAATATCACAGTAAAATGTATTTATTCGCTGTCAATAAAAGTTTCGAATTAGTTTCAGTCAGGTTTTGTCTTATTTTGTTTCAGTGCACATAAATTTAATTAATCATTAAAATAGACTGTGAAAAGTTTGACTTGTATCAAAAATGCTTTCCAACGGAAAAATGAAGATCAAAAAATGTTCAAATTTTTTCTCCGTATCGTACGTTGAAATTATTACCTCATAACGCTTCAACGTCATCAAAGGCTGAGTGAAAAAATAACAAAAGGTTTCCTTACTAGAGTTCCGATAGAAGGAAAGAACAAAATTTCCAAAACGTAATTACTTTCATGAAGATTATTTTTATGCATTTTCTACAAGTAATTGTATTTCTCAGGTAAAAATGAGCAGAGTTAAAGTGGTGCAAAGATTAAAATCGGTAAAATGCTTTCTGATTTAATTTATAATCGTCTGATGATCTCATCTTAAAAACAACGTTATCCTTATAAAAATAACTACGAGCAAAATTAAAGAGTTAATTATTTTACATTGTAAGTAAAATTCAATAATTCTGAACTAAGAAGTTTGATCAAAACAGAAGAACACAGGAAAAAAAATATTATGCATTTAATTAGTTCTCCTTTATACCGTTCGTCTTTTTTCTAACTCGTTAAATATTTAATATCTAAGACTTTAACGAAAGTTATTTTATCTAATACGTAATCAAATTCAAATTTTAATAGGAAAAGATATTGAGATCTGAGATTGCATTTGGAGAACACTACTTAAATTAGAATACTCCTTTCAGTTTAAATACAATGGTCTCGAAATTTGAGGATCATGCAATTTATCAATTTAACGTTATTTGATCAAAAAATTGCGTATTATTTCCCATTATGTATCAATTGTCTTTTTTGTTTATCTCTTACTTTTGAATTTCAAAAAGAAAATGGAATGTGTCATAAGTTTTCATTGAATATTTATAACTTGAGCAAATAGAATTAATCTAATAAATCGTATTATACGGCAAAAATAATTATTGTGCTTATTATTATTCTGCTTTTGTATTATATGAATTTTAATTAAAGATGTCTCATTGTTTTTCAAAACTTATTTAAAAAGATGTTACTAATATACAAAACAATACGAATACAAAATAATATACGAAAGATAAATTATTAATGTTCAGATATTATTTCGTTTCAATTCGCTAATTGACGTCAACACCTACTGGATGACGTCAAAATGTATTATTTTATCTAGAGTAGTAAATTCAAATAAATAGATGCTTTCCCAAAATATCGTTTGATAATTTTTTTTTCATGAAATTGTTATTAATTTTTGTTTGAAGGAAGTCGTCTGCTGTATTTACTGCTTCGGTAACGGTATGAGTTAAGTGAAAATACAGACAGTAGAACTTCAGAATATGTATGTTAAATATTCCTTTAAATAAATCAATATTTATTCAAAATCGGTGAGTGCGATTTATCTCAATGTTTGAAAACGAAATTTATTGATCAACAATGAATGTTCGTTAAAAATTACATTTTATATCATCTTTTATAAGTGGGCCAAAAAGTATTATTAAGATCAATATCACATCTAAAAGAAGTTTCATTAGATAATATTTATTTTTTTATGTTTTTAAAATCCTTTTTTTTAGACATTTTTCTTACATTTTCTTTTTACTTTTAGGATTTTTTAAAAGCTTAAGTTTTATAGTGGAAGATATACCTATATAAAATGTTTCGATATCTCAAAAATTGATTTTTATAATCAAATGTAAATAAATAAAAATTACGTTAAAAATTATTTTAATCTAGTTTACATATGATATATGTCTATAAAAAAAAGTCCTCTGTATCATTTTCTCTAATACTAAGCTTTTTTGAATGATTTTTTTATTATTAACGTAGTACTTAGTAGCAACACAAGAGTAGTTGATGACGGATTTGTAATGTTTGATTCTCCATCAAGTGAAGAGGATGGCATTTGAGCTTACGTCGTTCTAAGAAACAACGCCACACGTGACCACTAAATCATGACGTCTGAGAGTAAAAAAACCTTTTACAATTTGTTTCTCTCTAGTGTGTTATTTATGCCGTACCATCAAATATATAACTTCTTAAATTACTTCTTTGAATGATGAATAAAAATAAAATCCACAATTCCAACATAAAATGATGCGTTTAAAATGCATGAAACACAAAACAGTATATCATTATTTTAGAAGAGAATTCAAACACGATTAAGTACGAACATCTCTGGAATACCATCAGGAAACAGTTCTTAGTAAAACTTTCATTTATCCCCACAGACTTCTCATCTCTGAATACTTTGAAAAAATACCATTTTCGAAACATTTAGTCCACAGTTTCATTTCAAATAAAAGTCTTAAACGTGCCAATGTAATGCTCCCGAGTAGCCACTTAAAGTTCCGACCGAAAATTTCGTCTTTTAGGGATTTATTTTTCTTTTTGTCGAATGATAATATGCAAATGCTAGTACATACAACATCTGCCTTTTCAGTAGAATTTAGAATGATTTAAAACATTTTGGTGAAACTGTGTTCTCTGAAAGTTTTATTGAGAAAGATAACTATGTTTACTTTTAAAATATAAGACTTTCGCAGCTTTCTTGTTATTCTGTAAATAAATCTTCAGTTCCTAGGGTACATAATTCTAAAACTCGTTTTTATGTTTATGATGTAGTAGATGTGATTAAATGTGAAATATAGTTAAGTATAAAAACAGTAACTATATCCATCTAATATAGTTAAATATCAAAAAGTTGCAAAATGGGAAATATGCTGCAAGGAATCAACATATTCCTTTTATTTTTATAATGTGTTTGAAACTAGTTGTCGAAGGTTTTATAGGTATTTTAAAAATAAAACCAAAAAATGGTTTCTGTATCCAACACACAGATACATTCCTTTTTCTAGAAATCATATTTTTGAATAACATGAATTGTGGTTGAAGAAAATATTTTAATTAATAATTTCGTGTATTATAGAAAATTTCAAAAATATATATATAATTTGTTCGTATTAAAGAAAGCTTGGGAAGTAATTGTATTCATTTTACATTTTGAAAAATCTGAAATTTCAATATAACATTTTGTTGAAAAATTATTGCTACTTTATTTTTATTATACTTAATTATTTTAATATTTAATTGCATTAACTAAAAGAGCCTAATTAATTTATTGTATATGTGACACGCGAGTAAATACCTTTGTTTAATATATATTTGAACTTTTTCATATTTCTAAGACCTGATATTCTTAAAAATTTTCTCTTATAAAATTAGAATGAATTTTATTTTTAAACATGTAACTTAATTCCAATGAGCTGGAACAAGATTTACAAATGAATGTTATTAATACTACGAACACTCAAGAGAAATAAAGTCGAAAAAAATTCTAGAAAAATTTTTGTTTTTGATCAATTAATGTCAGGGTAAACTTTTTCATCATTATTTCAGAGTAGATAATAAAATATAAAATTTCAGAAACAAAATTAAGAATTTTAACTAAATGTGAACGATAAACACGTGGCGTTCCCTCCCCCCCCCCGCATTTATTTTGCAATAGATTCCAATATATACTCAATAATTAATTTTAAGAAATTTTAGTTGGAAATTATCATATAATTTAACACGTGTTGCTTATCATAATAAAAACAAATTCTTCTAAAGATTTTATAAGATACTTAGAGTAAAAACTTACAACTTTTCACAGCTCAGCAGCATTTCTCAACTTTTCAAAGATGGCGATGCAATTTTCTATCATAATTTCCATCGTCCTCCGATCTGGGCTGCCTCTTGTGCCATAGCTAGATTCAATTATTAAACACTAAGACACAATAATCAATCAAAGAGACACTAGAACAATATTTACGGAATTTATTAACTTCTATTTACTATAACAACAACTATATATGCTCTCCTGGGGAAGATTTCTACTAACCAAATTCAACCCACCAATAGTAATCTAACAGACTCTTACCACTAATCCTTCATCGGCTGCAACTCAGACTCCGGATCAACTGTTGAAAATAGTAATAGCTAAACGTCTTGACTCACGCCACTTTTACTCTAATCATCCACTTCAACCTCTCTTTCCACCTCTTTCCACTTCTCCTTCAGCCTCTCTATCGCGACTTTCATTCGGAGTTTATATATTTCCTAACTCTCCCACTTCACTTTATTTCTACCTGCTTTCTATCTGCATATTCACGTTTCATTTTTGGTTGGGCAAAGGTTGCTTAGCGAAAGCAATCAATCTCAATTAAAAGTCCCCAAGGTTAATGAAGAGAAACCACTAATAGCCCAATGTCACAAGCTTTACAACGGAAAATGAAATAGCGACGAAAACACTTTTTCAAACAGGTAACCATCATTATGAAAAATAGCATGAAAAAGGCATTTTTAACCTGGAAGCCATTAAAAATAAAATAACATAAAAAGACATTTTTGAATCGGAAACCGTTAAAAATTAAAATATATAAAGGCATTTTCGAACTCGAATTTTTATATAATAATTGAGAATTTCGAATAGAAGAATGGAAAAATAATAAATGACCTTATTCTGTATGAAGAGACGTCCGCTTCATCGTCAGGAAAACGGTTGCCGATTTCGGAATATTTAAGTTATTGCTTTCAAACCAATTTCATTCGAATTCGTATTGCTTTTTTATGCTAATTTTGCTCCTTTTGCAAAAATGAAATTTTTCCATACGATCAAAATTCGTGGTTCTCAGTGATAAGCCTCATTCAAATCCAATCTAACTTAAAAAAGGAATTAACGGTAAACCGCAAACCAATTTTTAGGGGTTTTTTTTATATTTTCCATTAAGAAATCTGAGTGGTTACCATCTTGGCGATTTATCCCCCTAAGAATTCGTCACAACAAGTGGCCCCTAAATTAGGTTCCAACCAACAATTAGAAGGAAAAAATATCGTATTATATGACAATAAATGTACTGAATACTCTTGATTTTTGAATTACTAAATTGTGAAATACTTTTGCTCTACTTAACAATCTGCAATTGATTTTTGAAAATAAGAGAATTCCCAATTAAAAATAATCTTCACAAGATCCATTTGAAGAATTCTTAATTAATCTACCTTGTTTTCCTTGCGATTTTTTGTTTATCTGCTTGATTAAAAAATAAGTCAATTTATGATTTATTTAAATAAAAATGTAGCATATAAAAGATATATAAAGGATTCCAAAGTATACGTTGAATAGGAAAGTATGGGAAATGCGAAATATGAGCAATATAATGAGACAAAAGAATAAATTTTGCATGCTCTTTGGTTAAAAGGTATAAAAAGTTTTCACTTAGCATTTTCATTTTCATATTCTTTCGAAGTATTTAGTCAGCCTTTCTGATATGATAAATTTTGCATTAATTTTGTTTATAATCGCCTTCATGAATAATATAGTGAATATTTAAAAGCAAAAAGCAATGTGGCGGAAAATTAAAAATTATTTCCATGGCCCCAATTCACCGAAAAAGAAGAAGTGTAGCTTTATACTTCTGTCGTAGAATATTAATCGAAAATAAGGACTACTCAATCGCAGAAGTAAGAAGAAAGTATCTAAGTATTATATATTTTAAGAAATTGTACTTTATTATTTTTATATGACAGAAGCCAGAACGTAAAAGTATATAGAAAAAAGTAGAAGAAAGCAATTTTCAAGATTCCATATTATTGAAGAAATAAATTGCTTGTATGTATGCGTATGTGAGAGAGAGTGTTGTGAAAGTTTCGACTAGTTTTTTTTTTTTTTTGTCACCGATGAAAGATATGGAAATTTGTCAATTTCAAATCAATTTATTACTTTCATTGTAATTAAAATGATACTTAAAATTAAGAGGTTTAAAAATGGTTAAATCTCAAGAAGAAAATTAATAGAGCAAATGAAATTTAAATATAATGCATAAATTAATAATTAATTTTTTTTTTAATTCCCTCGACGTGAGAACTAAAGTAATGCTCTTTAAATCGCTCTAATATCCTTGGGGATAGAGAAAATCGTGAGGTGATTGGTCTGGTTCAATAACTCCTCCTTGCTGAAACTCATGTCGAGGCAAATCGCAACCTTCTTCAGTTCCCAAAACGCAACAGACATCTGGGAACAACACAAACCATTGCATCACAATAAAGGGTTCTTGTAGCTTTCCGGTATGACTAAAAATTCGAAAAAATCCAGTAAAACGTATCAAAGGTATAGACATGGAGGCTTTGGAGGGCAGATTAATTCTCCCTCACATCAAAACTTCAATAGCTAATAAAGCTCATTATGCGTTGGCAAGTTTGTTAATGTAGTCCAACTGTATTTCAAAAAAATCAATTGAAATGAGTTGTTTAATATGTCAACCAGAGCAATGATTGACAAACCTTATTTTAAGCCGAAAAAATATTCCGTACAAGGAACAGACAAATTTTGGTTGCAATTAATATTATCTTATTAGAAAGTCCTTGTTCAGTCCCGATGAAATGGAAGAGAGGAAAAAAATGTGTCATCTATTTTATAGGATCCTCAACTTTTAGCACTAAACTACGGAAGGTATGTCTGAACGCAAATGTTATAGCTGCCTCTATTTACTGTTTTTCTAATTCCTGTTTGATGTGTGAGTGTGTAGTGTGTGTGTGTGTAACGTTTTTCTGAATTTCACTCGGTGTGTGTGTGTGTGTGTGTGTGTGAATGTGTGTGAGTGTCATCAAATTTTCGATCGTTAATTTAACCAACTTCCCATCAAGCTAGAGCTTTGAAATTTTGGGAATCGTTCCTACTCGCCTAACAATGCAATATTTAGACGTTTGCGACAGGTTTTAACTAATATTTCAATAATTTTAATGTCAAAATATTCTTTCCTCTCGGCGCTTTTAGGATTGAGGAAAAAATTTCTTTCCCCCTCTGGGAACACCGGGCACTCCCCACGCCGCATGAGGTATCGTAAAACTTTTCTAGTCACAAAGGGGAGATACTATCTCCCCTTTACTATCTCCGAGATAGTAAGGGTTGCTGACTTTTAGTCAGTAATCATTCGCAAGAAAGAAAGTTTTCAATATTTGGCGCCATGCCTTATCACAATAATTTTTTCTTAATTCTGGTTCACCCTTTTTTTAATAGAATGACTTACAAACTTTCAAATGCATGTTTTGATTTTATAAGTATTATGAATTTTTTAATACGCTCACTGTCTCTTTTTAAGTAAATTTTAAAGTTAAAAATAACTAACAGTTTTAACTAATATTTCAATAATTTTCCCTAATAAACTTTGCCACCATATAAAAACGTTGTTTTTAAAAACGTTGGTTTTTATATCGAATTATTTATACATCCATTCATTATGACGTATTGAGTCAAAGTTTACATTTACTGGTGTTATTGCAGAAGCGACACACAAGCATTGCTTTTATATCAAGCCTGCTACATTCAATCATTAAATTTGGTTCTTCTTGTGCCACACATTAAGAACAATTTTTTTTTTGTTTTTTACATCCTAAAAATATTAATTTCATCAATCAAATGATCTATTATGTATAAATTATTTCACCTAATGAGTTTCTTTTATTACAGAAGATGTACATATGGGATTCGTTCTTTAAATTTTATAATTCATTATTTCATAACTTAATTCAATACAGAAAATGTAAGAAATTGTGTCAAAGGAACGAAAATTACGGATAATTTACATTACTTCTTCAGTACGCTGTGCTAAGTAGGAATTTTATTTAAAAGAGATTCTCCACCCTGAACGAATGAATAGCGTTTGATATGAAAGATATAAATGAAATGTACACTATATAATTCAAAAGAAAATTTTAATATAACTTTCATCTGAGCCTCAAAAATCAAATTAATGTGATTGAAATCACAAACGAATCATAAAACTTTTTAAACTTTAAAAGTCGAAATTAAATTAAAGCAAAAAAAAATATCGCAAAATCTTATAAATATCACGTTCTCAGAAATATTTATGAAATTGGACAAATAAAATGAGTATGTACAAATATAAATTTTTTTTTTGAAAAATTCAAAAAAAAAAATTTAATTAACAAATTCTTATTTGTAATATTTAAAATTGTAATTACTGAAATTTTTTTTAATAATTTTTTAAACTTTTTTTTTTTATTCGAATTTGTGAAATTACCTTCAACGTGTTTTTCAGTAAATACCTACATTTCTACTTTTAAATAAGAAAGAAAAAATTATGTTATGGCTATTAATACGATATACATTTTACAGGATACGTGCCCCTGTATAAATTGAGGTGATTGAAACCACAATTCATTGAACAAACACAACGTCCTAAGATATGCCATTCCATATGCAAGACACAGGTTTCAACATTTTTGTTTCATATACCTAAACGCGATAAACAATAGTGGGAGAATCACCGTTTATTTTTATTTGGTAAACTCATTGAACTTTCATCTGATTTACAATACTTTATAACCCTAACTTTATGGGGATGATGAATGTTGATAACCGTCAATTTCCCATAATTACCTTTAAGAAGGTGTGCGGAATGTAAGTAATTCTTCTGTCGTTCCTGAGAGCGGTTACATTAACATTTCACTTTAGCCATTAAATTAATTAGTTCCATTAAATTAATTAGACACACCGAAAACGTAAAAGAAACTTCAAATGTCGGAGCTTTTAAATAACACTTATTTTAATGTAAACAGAAACATCTCCAATCATTACAACAGTAGACTAATTCTAAATATCCTAGAACAACACATCATAAAAATAATGTATTTGTTGCCAAACGCACAGGAGCAAATCTCTTTATAATTATTTAAGCAAACGATTTTTTCTTAATATTACTCTTGTCCTTTTTGAGAGGCAAAGAACGACTCATTTTACTCAAACTAAACATTTACAAATTTAAAACATAAGCGAATGAAGAAAAGATCGTCTGCTTTTGTCCTTCAATTCTCCTTGCAGCTCCGCAGTCAAAAATGATGTCAAAAAATGACGTAGGCAGCCGCCACAACTTCATTTCCAGTGTACAGCACCTGAGTTCATCTTTAGATAAAAAAAAATAATTTAAGTCATAGGACCATTACAATTAGTCTTATATAAGCCCATTATAAATTCAGAATGTTTCAAACTATAAAATGATGCAGTTTAAATATAGTGTTGAGAATTAAAAATTTCTATTATATGGAATGCATTATGAATATTGCTTTTACCATGATCACATACGATAATTCTAAAAACATTTTGTTTTCTGTGCCAAAAGAACGCTTCTGATTTTAAAGTAGCCAGTCAGCCACTGCGCTCCCGCATGGGAGCGCAGCGTTGCCCGAGGAACACCAATTGGAGGTCGGCTACCCGTTGTCCCTCGAGGGCTGTCCTTCCTCTACAAGCGCCTGATGTTACCCTTCTGGACAGCCCCCGGGGTAGTCTTGCGACAACCCCTTCACTCACATGCCTCTGAGAAATGGGTCTTTCTGCCTTTGTCTCTAAATCGAGTAAAATGAAAAAAAATGTCGTGCGTTGATGAGAAGGGGCGTGGATCAACGCGTCCACAACAAAATACCCGGCACGCTTGTTTGAAAAGTGAACGTAATTCAAAACGCCGTCATTGCAACAAATAATTTAGAATGGGGATTGCCAAAGAAAAAGCTGTTGAAATCAATGATTACTACTAACTAAATACGCTTTTCCAGCATCTGAAGGTAGGAAATTTGAAAATAAATGTAGAGCGTTCCGGGTGCCTTCCTGGAGGTCTGAATGGGTAGCCAGCCCACATTCGTGTGACACGTGGGGGAACCAGGTAAACCCCACGCAGCCAGCCCGATGAAGAACTCGCTACCTTAAAGAAGAAGATCTTCATCTCCCAGTTCGAAGAGCTTCGGCGCTCGGCCACTGGTGGGGCCTTAACAGTGCGTTGGTGAGAGGGAGTGGACCCACGCTGCCCCTTTTCGGGTGTCACGTGTCGAGTTATGCTAAAGAATCCTCCTCCTTCATCTCTGCTCCCTATAAGCTGCTTCATATTCAATCACTTAAGAAAAATTACCTATATTTCCTTTAAGATAGTTTATTGTCTTTGAATGCATAAAGGTTATAACTGTTTCCGAAACTGGAGTATTCCATCTGCTGATAAACATTTCCCAATCAAATGGTACTCTCACAGTACATTTTGAGTACTAAGAGCATTAAAAGGAATTTTTAGTCATTTCTATTGTGAGAATCTGCTCTCCTGCTACGTTATATTCACCTGTTTATCAAATATACGAGTTTGTTTGTTTTCAAAATAAAAAGAGGCCAAAGGCGATGGTATTTTTACCTGATTTATAATGTCAATGCTTTCACTATTCACAAGATTGTCTGACTTGATGAAATTGCAGGATTTTTAATCCTATTTTATTTGAGGGAATAAACCTAAATGGAATTAAATGGTGTAGAAGAAAGTCTTTGAATAAGATTTTGGGTTTCTTTAAATTTTCAATTGAAGAGAATATTGCCAATGTATTTCAAAAAAAGAAAAATAATAATGTTATAACACTTGCATCACTTTTAAATAAACACAACATAAATTTGAAAAATAATTCACAGATTTGTCTGTAGAAAAGTTATTGAGCTAAATATTCCCCCAAAAAAATAAAACGATATCAATGTCTGGAAAGCATATTAAATTAACGATAGTGTGTTTGTTTTATTATTACTCATTTAACAGAATATAAAAATGAAATAAATTACAAATTAAAATAAATTTAAATCAACCAAAACTATTTGTACATCATAAAAAAATATAGTTGGAAAAATCTAAGATTGAATCTCTTTTAATGAAACCTAGAATGTAAAAGAAAACGATTTGAAGTTATTTTTCAAAGGTTTCTCTTTCATTTTGTATTTTTATATATGTCTGATTAAATGTCCAATACAAAATTTTCTATATTAAAAGTATGTAGCTATGCGAAGATATGTACAAGAAAAAGTAAATGCCTGTTAATCAAGTTAGATATATTATTTTCCCCCATTTCATATTATGGTATTTAGGCCTATTATGGCAATGTGCATGACAATTGGCATGAAAAGCCGCCGCCATACTGACAGAAAATTGGCGCTAATTGTTGCTTACCGCTTTAGTTGAAAAGATGTTTATGCTACCTATTAATGCACACGATATGAGCACTTTAAATACATTTTACAATTTTCAATTCTTCTTAAATGTACTGGTATCTTATATTTCACAGGTTATATTTCTAAATCAATGTGCTAAAGCAATAAAATTACAAATTGTTTTAAGTCAACTTCGATAAGGTGTTTAATGAATAAAATCCTTTCAATATTTGGGTTGATTCCTAATTTGAAGGGGCCGCTTGGCGTGGAAAATATTTGCGGAGTGATATATCACCAAATTGGTTTCTATTTTTTTAGTGTTTCTAGTGGAATCGAAGATTTTAAATATCTGTTTTTGGTGCCATTTTGGAGTGATTTTAAAAATTTGCGAAGTGGCTCCGCAAAGCCAAGACTTTCCCAAACACTCTAACAATCTTCTTTGAAAGACGGTTGAAAAACATCCAGAAACCCAGTTATTGCATTTAAAAACACGGCTCTACTTTGGTATATGCCCGACCGCCAACCTTCGTTTTTTTTCGCCAAATCGGGCGATTAGGCCTAACATGGCAACCAGTCAACCGGCTATTTGGTGAGAAATGACTGGTCACCAAAAAAAACAAAATGGCGGCTTTCAGGCATATACCGAAGTAGTTCCAAAAACACTTATGGTGAATAGAACTAGTTTCTATTGAAATTTATCGAAACAAAAAGAGCTACAACCTAGGAGGAACTGTAGGACGCGCTTTCAGAATAACCCTATCAGAAGCAGAGCTTACCTGAGATGGACTTACTTTTGGTTTTGTACGGATCTTCCGTCGGATGGACTCATAGTAAGCGAGAGCACTCACCTTTATTGGGTCTGGAGGAGTCGGTGTAGCCTGCAAAGAAGAGTTTTCCTTAGCATCTACGGGTGGACTGACGTTCTTCGTGGGAGTAGTCCTTTTCACCTGAAAGGAAGTGGAAGGAATACCAGGTTTGATTACCTCGACAGAAGCTGCTGGATTCGAGGTAGGCTGAAAAGTAACTTTAGTCTCAATAATAATTGGTTCACTTACTTTAGATTTCTTTGCGCATCTTACCTCTGGAATGTCTTCCCAGTCCATGCGTTCGTCGAGTTCGTTGCACTCCCACTCCATCTCCTCGATGTGGACTTCTGTATTCTCCAATTCCATAGGTAAGCTGCCTGCAATGAAAGACTCGGCGAAAGTCAGAAAAGCATCCATAATCTATAGTCAAATAAAAAGATATAAATTAAAGCGCAAAAATAGATTAAAATGAAAAGAAATAAAATATCAATGCAAACAGTTTGATTTATGATCAGCAGAAGTAAATCTTTAGCTTTTTTGGCGATTTTTCAGAGACACACTTGATGTAACCTCACTTCGTAAAATCTGAAGCCAAACTGGCGATTCTTGCTTCAATAATTACGTTAAATAAACTTTAGCCAATCAAAATGAAGTAATTTAAAGTTAAAGTTTTTAAAATTTGAAGGAGTTGAATTGTTTCAAACAAAGCACTTTTATTTTTAATAATGGTATGAAACTAATTGTCTTTTTATTACTTTTGAATTATATTGAATGCATTAATATTTTGTTGAGTTAAGATAATAATTTTTAAGAGGGAGAAAAATAAAATTTTGTTTTTCCCATTAGTTAAAATTATATGTGATAATAGATTTTCTGCAGTAATTGAGTGCAGAATAAATTTCTTTGTATTTTTTTTAATGTTACATAATGTAGCAACAATTATAAATTTTTGGTAAATATTAAAACTTCATTAAGGCTCCTTTCAACCCGCCATTTTGATTTCATGGACGTAATGGTATTAATCGTATGGCATTTCGACTTTAATTCTCCCATCTTTACTATTTGATCTATTTGAATGCAATAAAGTGCATGTGAAAGAGCGAAAAAACAGTGAACACTTTTGTGGAATACAATTTTCCTCAGATTTTTAAAAATATTTAAAAATATTCTTAAGACTGGAAAACGCGCAAATGAATCATTATAGTAGGGGTTAAAGTATTTTTAAAAATCGGAGAAATAATTGTAAGTTCTGAGAAGCCTTCATTATTTGGAACAACTTCCCTATATGCCCGAAAGCCGCCATTTTGTGTTTTTGGCAACCAGTCATTTCTCACCAAATAGCAGTTTGACTGGTCGCCATGTTAGGCCTAATAGCCCGATTTGGCGAAAAAAAAACGTAGGTTGGCGGTCGGGCATATACCAAAGTAGCAATTTTTATGCTTTTTCTGATTCACTTTATTGCATTCAAATATAGTAAGTAATAAATAATTGAATACGAAAGTTCAAATTCCTTAGAATTAACATTAAGCTGACATCAAAATGGCCGATAGACCGGTGCCTTAAAGTACTGCATTGAAAGAGTTTTATTTTCAATTATTTTCCTTATGCTGTGTAAAAATATCTCCTCAAGCTTAAAAGTTGGCGCACTTATCTGCAAATGGTAGCTATTCCCCGTTGATGATAATAATGGGTACTTGTCTGTTATAGCGGCGCCCATCAAATTATAATTACGCCATGTCGTCGCCAAACTCATGAAGCCTATCTTTTGATACAACCTACTTGGCGATATTTCTTTGTCGCTTGGCGATTAATCATCGGGCGCCGCTATTATATACAAGTACCTAATAATGTAATAAAAATAGAAGTCCACTAAAGTTAAATGTTTGTTTTCCATCAACATTTAAGCTTGGTATTATAAAACCTAATGAATTTTTGGATACATAACAAAAAATAAAAAAAATAAAAAAATGCAGTTGATTCCTAATTTATGGTGTTCGTTTGCAGTGATTAATTTTTTTGGCAGTAAATCGCCAAGTTGGTAACATTACAAATTTTTGTGGGACTATTATAAAATCTATAAAAGCAGGCCTACATTCCTTTAATTCCTTTTTTTCTCTCCCAGATGCATTTTACTGTATTCAATAAAATACTTTACTGTTTTCAAATAAATCAAATAGTGAGAAATTGAGAACGGTGGTTCAAAATTCCATAGGATTAACATCACTTCCGCAAAATCAAAATAGCTGATTATTTGATTGTTTTGTGGAATATAAAGCAACAATGATTATTATCCTCTTTTAAAATGGCCGATAGACGTGAACCTTAAATGTGTTCGAAGAAATGTTAGAAAAATTTTATAAGTCATAAGCTTTTTTGTAACATGCATACATTTTAATGAAAAATATTTTTAAATTTTATGAAGATGGAACAAAAACATTTTACGTAATATCATTTTGTGTTTTCTTAAATTATGAAAAGTAAAAAGAAAGTTCTTCGTTTTTCAACAATGATTTAAAAAAAAGTCATTTTTTTTTTATTTTTTATGAAATTAATAATAAAGAATATCCGTAAAATTTTCATCTTAAATTTTTACTATGCATTACTCTGTGACCACTTCTACATAAACACAAATTTCTTTTATATTCCGATAAATAGCTCCTACCTAATTTCTTTCAAATTCTTTTATCTTTTGCGATGTATTGATTTTCGAAACCTTTTAATTTTTCGGACTCTCATCGAGATATAATGTTTCAAGAATCGTAATCGAAAGTGCAAGTTTCCATTATCTCAACCTCTTGATGAATAAATAAATGATTTCGATTTTCAATGCTGTTAATGTAATAATCACACTTGTCAGCAATTTACATTTTATCAAAGAAATTTTCCATTGCTATTCAGTTTTAGTTAACAATGTTTCAACATTAAAACAATATTGGGAAAGAATTTTATCAAACAAATTGTATCTTTAAATATAAGGATTTCTTTCAATTTGATTTCATACATACCATTTTCTGACTTTTTGAAAAATTGCTAATCATTTTTATGACCACAAGAAACCAGGGTTCAGGATTCGTCGGCATTGCGACGTAAGAGTGTTAAAATAGTCTCACAGTCAACCACAAGATTGCGTTTATTTTCCACTAGCTGATACCCGCCCTCTTCTCTGCACAGACGATAATATAATATTTTGGAACCTATGCGTAAGATATCAAGAAAATTTTCAATTTTTAAAACTTTAATGATAATCTAAATTTAAAATTTTAAGAAATTGATTGGCTGTATTAATAGTTATCCTCGACAGTTAAATATATGAGAAAAATAATAAATTTTAGTAAAATATCACCCCATATATATATAATACGGATAAAATTCATTCCACCGTATACATGTTACACCTAGTAGTGCCAAATATGCAAACTTTTGTCAGAAGATTCATCATGTGCTTCTCTTTCAAATGAAATACCCTCGCAATGGCATCGTGTCTATCATAAGATTTTTGTCCTTACCTCAAGACATTTTGATTTCTGACCATTTAGGATTGCAAGTGACTACAATATTAAAAAAAAAATCGTGCAAGTCGGGACGTCCAAAATATCTTACGTATGTCATAGCCTCTTCAGTTCGTTCATGCATGTTGCGAGGTCCTCCAGTAAGCGAAGATTGTCTTGCGTGTGTGCTACTCCGTAAAAAATCACATTTTTAGTATTTTTCAAAATCCTGCTAAGTTTTGGAGCTAAACAACATTCCAAATTCAGGAACTCAATTTATTCCAAGCTCATTTATTTCTATCGCTAAATATGTACGTTTTCTATTTTCGACATGTACGAAATTTCACATAAAGAGCCCCTTCGCCAAAATCTTGCCAATCCTCCATCAGCGCTTCAATGTAAAATTATTTGGTATTTTTCCATTTCGCACGCGCAAATCTCACCAAGTAAACTTAATGGGTGAGAATACACAGTATACATATAAAAAATATATTCTGTTTGGCGTCGGTCATATCATTTTTGGCGATAAAGTCGCCAAAAATAACATAACCGATGGATAAGAGTAGATGAACGGATGGAAATTACATTTTGGATAAGACTTCCGTAAATCCATTCTTAGTGAGCGTCTACATCGCAAAATGAGTAACTCTGCTAAATTTCAAGTCAATCGGTTGTATAGTCTTTTTCCATTGAGAGCAAACGAGGTACCGATCTTTTCGCGGTATAGTTTTTCTTGCAAGTTTTATCAAACCTAATTTATCGTGAAAAATTGAAAACACTACACCTTACGGTATGCCAGAGTGGCCTTAATTATCTCGTGCACTTTGTGTATCGTCAATCACTCAAAACAACATCGTGTAATTTGACAATCATTTCGGAAATACTCACTTCCACCGAACATCCCAAACGACATTCATCTTTTGTGGATGTAAGGCACAGTTAAACTCATTTATGCTATGGCAAACTGATGCAAACAAAGGAAAATATGTGCCACGAACCTCATTCAAAAGTAGTTTTGATCTCTTTCGGTGTAAAGCTTTTTAAATTTGAGTGTTTAATCAGAGCTTGATACTCACTTTTTTCCGTTTTTCTAAATAAAACCAAGTTCTTTGCTTCAATCGAAAATAATTAAAAAATAATTGACAGAAATTGCTGATAATTAGACAGCTATCTATTATGTCATGATGCTTACTAAAAACAAATTATTTTCAAAGCTACGAGAGCCATCTCTTGGACTTTCTAAGGACTTGTTGAACGACCATCATAGAAACATTTATACTAAATCAAATCTGCAAAAATTAGTTTATGAAATATTATATATATATATATATATATATATATATATATATATATATAATATATATATATGTGTGTGTGTGTGTGTGTGTGTGTGTGTGTGTGTGTGTGTGTGTGTGTGTGTGTGTGTGTGTGTGTGTGTGTGTGTGTAACGACGAATTTGTTCTTAGCATTCCTATTAATTTCTCACTATAATAATTTAATTTACTAAATTTGTCTATTCTCTTCTCACTATAATAATTTAATTTACTAAATTTGTCTATTCTCTCCTTTTAAAAGATAATGTTCATTCGTATTTCCTGATCCCCTTCCAAAGTATCCTTTTATTTATTACTCCACGCCCTCTTAAAACTGGTTATTTCCACCTAAATCGATTATAAATCTGTCATAATAGTCCGTTTAGATTCCCTGTCTATTATGATATTTCCCCTGAAATCCCTCTATCCATACCACATTTTTCTGACGTTACAAGGGAGTTTTCCCTCGTATGTAATCAAAAACACAACGAAAAACGCTCTCTTCTCTTCTTACTCCTCGCTTGATTTCTTGTGATATAATAGTTTGTAACCAAAGGCAGGGTGTAAATGGTATCTCTCTTCACTAAAATAAAATAATTCTATAAAAATGAAATTGGTTACGTCTGTGTTATGAACATAATTCAATAGTACTATTTAAAAGAAAGTCTTTATATATAAGAATTAATCAACAACCACATATCACCATTCTCGTTAAAATTATAAATAAAAGTTAATTAAAATCCCATAATACGAGCATTACAGAACCAGACATATAATTTGCGTGATAACAAAAAACCCAAAAATATTTCGGAAAGTATAAACTTTGCATTCGAAATTATATTAATACCCTTAAATACATAATTCTGAATAAATAAATTTGCATCATGCATTTTGTCCTAAAACATTTCAGATACTGCTTTAAATTTGCTTTTTACTCAAAAATCAGCTTAATGGATTTTTCGAAAACATTCCGAATTTTTTAAACAGCAACAAGTATAATGACATGATTTTTTTAAATTGCTCGTTATTCCAGAGTGTTCCGTAACTTCCTGTACATATTTGAAGACAACATACACAATTGGCCTCCCGCACACTTTTGCGGAAATTGGTAGGTTATTTTGTATGCGATTCCTAAGTGTCGGCACTTGGAGCTTCCTCATTGCAGGCTCCGACATTGTGCGATTAACACGAATCGTTGCACAAACGCCAATTCCACGGATATCCACTTCGGCAAAAATCTACACAAAAGAAATCGGTTGAATCAGGTAAGATATCCAACGAGGTGCATCATCCAATGTTCGCTGTGGTACATCAAAACTTTGAACAATGGGGATCTTTCGCAGCAACGATGCAGACTATCTTGCGACTATGAATAGTGCGGACACCCACAGTGTAAAAAAGTCTGTTGCATGTTGTGGAACGAAAGTCCAGAACCAATATACGGGTGCTTTCAGCTGCCACCGTAATGTCTCGATAAACTGTACTGCGCGTTCTGCTAGGCAAAGCTTTACATCCCTTACATCAATTACAGCAGCCGAATGACTCTTTCACTACGTGTCGCTTTTGCACAGTGGTTTCTGCACCAAAGTTCGAAAAACCCATTATTTTCCAGTTCGATTAGGTTCAGTGAGGAAGCAACTTTCCACTCGAAAGAGTATTGAATTCACACAACGCACACGTGTGCACCTTTGACAACTCATACTGATCTCGACCACGAACCACACAACAACGCTTCACTGTTGGAACCGTGGTAAACAACTTAGGCGAGCAATATATGTTACCATCTCGAGGAGCTCGTAAATATCTTTTCTTTCTTCCGAGAATACTTAACGATCTCCTCCTACAAATACGATGCGGAATGTGATTTTAACACGATGGAGCGCCAATTCACTGCGCAAGGTGTGTATGCGTTCATTTGGACCGGACATTTGGAAACAGTTGGATTTTGAGTGGCAGTCCCATCGCAGGGCTCCCCAGATCTTCTGATTTATCTCCTCTTGATTGCATGTATTGTATCCTACACGTCCATAAATTAGGAAATAGACCTTATGGCAGGAATCTCTACAGCTGCTGCTGTGATCCATGAAAAGCCAAATGTCTTCGAATATGTCCACCAGTCCATGTCGTTTAGATATCATGCTTGCATTCATGACAATAAGCTAAATTTCAGACACCTCTAGTGATGCTTGAAAGAAATGTATTATACTTTTGTGATGTGTAATCAAACGTTTTGCATTGTTTTTGTATTATGGCTTTACGGTGTCCATTTATCACGTGATATTTTCGCTCACGTTTTCCTTTGTAATTATGGTTCCTAACGATGTTTTCTAATTCCCCGTAAAGTTTGCGCATGAAGTTTTAATACCCCTTAGATTTATAAATATCGAAATATTACAATCTTAATCATTTTTATAACAAAATATTAGTATGTTTAATTTAAGTATAAAAACTATTATTAATATGCGCAATTCTTACGTTTTAATGATAAACAAAAATTTTTACTCGTAATCAAACACCTCAAAAGCCTATTGCATAATCATGATTTTTTTTTTCAAAAATATTCTATTTTCGGTTTTTAAAAAATGCATCGTTTGATGGCTAGCACCAATCATATAAAATATTGATAATTTAAAATGACTAAATTAATTATTTCAAAATTTTATAACCATTGTGGGATATATCTAAAGATAGAAATAAACCAGAATCATTTAACACTTCTGATATTACTAATCAATAAATTTACCTTCATTATTCTTTAAAAGAGTGTTACATAATTCAAAATACAAAATCTTTTTCTTTTCCCCTTTTTTTTTATTACAATCATTAATGTATCCCGTCAGGACTTCCGCCCTGATGAAACGAATTCAATTTTTTATTATTTATGGGTAGTCATTTTTCACACATTAATTTTCTGCTAATTTTCTGAACGCACGACATACCTTTCAAAACCATATCATCATAATTCAATCTGACCAGGTCTCTATCTAGTATGGAAATCTTTAGAGTACCTTTACTTGAAGTTTATATCTGGTTGAAAAGAGTGAGACAAAAAGTAGAACTTGAAAAAGGGTTTTCAAAATGGAAAAAAAGGTCTTCTCTAATTAACGGTTAGTCATTATTTTTTCCGTTAAGATTTTTTTAATGTGAATAGACTCGTAATCCCAAAAGAATACAGATAGAATGTTAATTATATATATATATGTGTGTGTGTGTGTGTG
>BMAW01021042.1:0-12162 GCA_019974015.1 Nephila pilipes | reverse complement strand
GTAAAATATTACTTAACAAATTAATATCATTTCAAACTTTTTGAAAGCTGCTCTCGATTAAACGTTAATGCTTTGTTTAATCTACATTTTTAGCCATCAAAAAATACTTTTTCTTAACAGATGTCACTCGATTAATATAAAGCTAAAAGTCCATCTAACCGGTTTATTTAAACATGCAATCTGAAAATTGGGCCATTTTAAGGATTTCATGAGTGGGAATTTCAACATTGAATCTCACTCATGTGAGGACAAATTGATCCGGTTTTCACTCGGACTACAAAAATATCTCGCAGCCACAACCATCACTATTGATAAAATTCCCGAAATTGTATACCAAAGCTCAAATAAAAAAAAGAACAAAAAATAATATCAGAGCAGAAAAGTACAATTTGAAAAAAACTCAAAAAAATTGCATTTATGTCTAAACTACTCTTTCATTTTAGCGATATCCAGAAGGGGAAATCGCCTTTTTGAATAAATTTGATTGGATACACTAAAGCCAAATGTTTCGTCTTATTTTAAAATATATGCGCTGAATCTTATAATTTTAGGTGGTTATGAGGTTTAGAATTAATTTAAACTTAATAAATTGTCACCATATACTGCAAAAGTGAAATATTTTGAAAATGCAAAGTCTTTCTACAGTAAGATTTACCAAATTCATTAAAATCAAATTTAAATTGTATTATATTACGTAGAATATGATTACTAACAAAATTATTACTATTACTGTTATAGAAAGAAGAAAACACATTTATAAGATAAAGATATCGTGCGATGAAAAATAATATTTTTTCAACAACGCTAAGGAATGATTTGTAAAAACAAATTTAAAATTCGGATGAGGATACAGCTAATAAATGACGCAAGAAATTCTTCCGAACAGAAGATATGCTATAATGATTGCGAATATATATTAAAGATGCAGTTTAAATAAATTAAAAGTTTTGTTCAATTAAATAAAAGAAATATTTAATTAACTATCTCCATTTAAAAATAATTTCTTAAGTTTAAAATAAGTACGAAGCTCTTTATTAAATATTTTCATACTTAGAATATAGTTGTTTATTCTTCGAAAATAATCTAAGATATTTTGCTTATAAGAGAAATATTATAGGGAATTTTATTTTATTAAAACTGAATAGTTTCGCTTTAATATTCTCTTTTCTTTAATTGGGGGACCTAATAGTCATTACACTTTTATTTAGGACGCTGGAAAATGCAGATTGTGATTTTGATAAATATTGAAAATAAACAAACGCCATTCATTGAGCATAACATTCACTTGAATACTTTTAAATGGAGATGTTTGAACAAATTTCTGGTGAAACTTTAGTTTGATCAATGACATAATATCTTCTTTGTAAATCGATAAAGAAAGAATTGCAAAATGGTTTTTTCATGGTGAATCCTATGCACATCTCCGCCATCTTCGGAAAAAAAAGTACCCTTCTTTTCTTCGTAATTGAAGACGAAAAGTTGATTAGTTAGGGCCAAAGGGAAAGGGGGAAAATGTACTGTAAGATTGGACATCTAAATCTAGCTTGATTTCGAATAATAATACAATAATACGCTAAGTGTAGGGTGGGATGTCTAATGACCAATACATTACGATCTCTTGTAACATAACGAAAATGTCTACAAATAGGTAATGATCTACAAATAATCTATAAAAACAGAAACGATTTACGCCAAACACTAAAATCACGCAGACCGATGATATTCAATAGAAAGCACATCATACTACATCATGACATTCCTACACAACTTGCTGCTTCAAGTTTCATCGGAAAATAACAAAGCTGTGAGGAGAAAAACTGTCTGATACTTCCTATACCTGTCGGTTGTTAACAACCCATTCTTTCATTTTCCCGCAATTAGTTTTGTTGCTAATGCCTAACTAGTACTTATTGTATTCCTTTCCTCCAAAGACAGTTTTCGAAAATGATTTTTACAGAGTTTGCTTGAAAAAGTTAATAAATAAAGATAGGAAATTATTTTGCACTAATATATCCTTAAATGTATAAAAAATGAATGATATTCTTTTAATTCACAAGCCATCATTTTTGACATTATACTGCCAATGTTTGTCAAAATTAGACTGTCTCAATTATATCCTTGAGGTAAACTATTGCAGAGATCTTTCATACAGTAACAGTAAATAAATTACTGTCATACTCTGAGTTGTAAAAAGGCACATTCTTAGATTTATAAACCTCTAAAGCTATATCTAACGTTTGAAGAAAGAAAGTTATGAATTTGTTTCGAAAAGTACAATGAGTTTAATATATAACGTTACATTAATCTTAAATTAAATTAATCTCAGATTTTCCTATAATTCACGAAAAATATTTCTTAGCTGCTAATATTGCTCTTTTTGTATTTGTAACAATTGAACACCATGTCTGAGAAGATCAAACGATGAAAAAAAAGATTACAAATAAAAAAAAAGTTTAAAAGAAACTTAATTAGCTGAAATTGTAATTCTTTCAGATCTTCTTTTATGAGTTCTTGATTTTACAGTCTGTCACCTGGGCCCAATCTCCATTCAAACCAATGGGTCTTCCAGCATGCTTGCCGCACTACCAGTCTTGTGTCGGTGGAGAACGCAAAACGTGGTTGATAGTATGTTTGTTTCTTGATTAGTTTCTAGAAATATTAAGGCCGCAGAAGTCAAAATCATTGAAATACCCCACTTCGCTTGTGCTATCTTCTTTACTTTATATTGAATATTCACTTTCCTTCATTTTGTCCATTTAAACAATACTCTTGTATTTTGCACACTGAAATGCTCATAGGTTATTTTAATCATTTGGCTGAAAAAATTCTTGTTGTTTTCCAGTAAATGTCTACGATACATTTTAGCTCTAATTCTATTTGATATTGTTGCAGTCCAAATCCTTTATCGTAAATAATTTATCTGTAAGTGGAATCCTATAATATCAATGACATCATTTCTTCATATTAATAAATTAATGATAATTTTCTCATTTCTCAAAAAGAGGACTTTATAAATTAACAATGTTAGTCCGCTCATTGATTTAGCCCTCTCGTCAATCCAATGCAAAGAATTCACTGATTTTTGAAAATGAAGTTATTAAAATTAATTAAAAACGAAACTAAAACAGATAAAAATAAACAATCAGTACATAGTAAAATCATTTAAGTTCTTTTAATTGCATTTATTTGAGAGATTTCCTGATATAATTTGTATTCGATCATTCCGTCCTTATGGTTATTCAATTCCAGAAATGGGAAAATTCATAACTGTGTCATCATACATACTTGCTCAGAAAGAAAAAAACGTACTCTTCTTGAAGCAGATGGTGATTTGCGATGAAAAGTTGATTAAGGGGAAACATTACGTATTATTTGACGAAATTCATTCATAAAAGTAAAAAAAAAAAATGGCTAGAATAATTTTTTACACATTTTTCTATTTTCCACCAATTTTCTGACCTTTATGTTAGAAATATTAGAAGTCATGGCAAGTTGTAAGTTCGTTGGTATTTTAATCGTTTCACGTCCCGTTAACTACGTAAAACTCGAAAAGAAAAAAACGTACGATGAGCTTGAACAACGCGCCCTCCACTTCTAAACTGAAATAGAACTTGTATATTAGGAATTTATGTAATTAAAGCAGTAATACAATTTATGTAATTAAAGCAGTAATACAATTTATGTAATTAAAGCAGTAATACAATTTATGTAATTAAAGCAGTAATAAAGTCCATAGAAAAATATTTTACTCAAATATTTTTCTGATATAAATTTAATTTAATAATTAACTCATTGCATTCTATAAAACTTGAAGCTGATATCAAACAAGCTCTAATGTAGTTCCTTGTCTTTGAGGAAAAGGAATTTTTCACAAATGTTACTTACAAATTACGCCTCTTCTGGTAAGTGGTGATACATAAAGAGGAGAAATTGTTTCGTCAATAAGTATTATTAAATTTTTGTAAAATGAATTATTTTCATATAATTCCGAACTAGATAGATTTCGCTTTGCAGACCGTTTTTTTTTTTTTTATATATAGGTTTGAGAAAATTAGATATCCGAGTCGAAATAAGAAAGTTGATCAGAAAGGTGAAAGGTTATATCAGTGATCTACGTTACGGTAACGCTAAGTAAATTTCAGTCATTTTGCTTATCTTGAAAATATGTATTGTATGCTTTGTAGCTTGAAGAATTTTTCAATAAAGTATGAGGAAATTGTCGTCAATCTATTTTGAAATGTACAAGAATTTTGCAGTTTAAAATGCATTGATCTCTGATTGAAATTTTTTCGAGCTTACTTTCGATGTATCGATGATGTCTCGTTGAATATACTCTTACAGCAATCAAAAGACAATTTTTTAAAGCAAATGTCAAATTTTCAGAATACGAGTTGAATGTGCTCTGACGCCCGCTGCCCCCTAATGAGAACTAAAAATCTAACAAACTTAATGATATCAAGAATGAGATTTTTGCGATGAAAGTTCTTGTAATTGTATTCCATGTACCTAAACGACAGACGAATATTAATGATTTCGATCGTAAATAAAAATCCTGTTTAATATAAAATGCAAAAACTACAATTATGCGTGTTTTTCCTTAAATATATAGCGTTCATCCAACAATTAAAAACGCAATCACGCAATCTAGAAAAAGGTTTAGATTCCGAAAAACACTTCTTCAGCGTATCATTTGTAGCAAATTATATGCGATATAAATTATAGTTTTGAGTGGTTATGAGGTTTTCTAATGATGAAAACTGGAGAAATTTTGATCTCTCTTTTGTGTATGCATTCAGGTAAACATATCGAAAACTTCAAAATTCTTTCAACTGTTAATTTTATTAAAATATTTTAATATAAATTTATAATGTAATATATTATTTCAATTATGTTTAAGAGAAATTGATTTTCCTGTTATCAAAAGAGATTAATACTTCTAATTAGAATTAAAAATCATATTTTCAATTAAAAAGCAATTCATTAACAAAGCTTTAAAATGTCTTACATAATTATAATATGCGTGACAAAGTGCTAACGAGACCGGAGGTTAATTTCATTAATTTAATACCATACATAAATCGAATTTTTATGGTTTGTGGTATTTTACAGTGATAGTGGTCTGTAGGAAAATTAGCGAAAGATACAATAACGATACTTAAAGTCCATAGATACAGCCATAGAATTTTAAGTTTATTTCAGCTCTCTATTAAATTAATATATTTTTTTATTACTTTCAGCATACGCGCGTTAAAAAAATATCGTTTATTCTGAGTATTCCATCTGTTTGTTTCCGGAGACTTAAGCATTAGTATTCATTATAACACTATAGCAAAATGTATTATAATTTAGTGCTCCACTGCAAATAGCATTAGCTTTTGTATTTCTTTGAACACTGATATCACCTTTTATGAAAATTTTAAGTTATCAAATAAGTTCATAAATTTTAATTTTGATAAACAGAACAAAATATGGGATTTCCATTTAAAACGAGAAAACGTTGAAATTTTGATTTACAATCGCAAAACTCTGCTGAGATAAACGAACTCATTGGTTTGGTTGGGTTGGGTGTAGAAATGCTATAATTCTTGGTGAGAAATATTATTTCACAACATAAATAATAAACAAATCTTCATTTGCAATTACTCTGCAGACGTTTGCATTAAGTCATTTCGTTCGCTTCAAAGAGAAAAAAAATTAAATTTTTACATTTGTATCTTCAAGCATCAAAACCTGTTCTACCTAACAGCGTTTTTTAAAATATCCCTTTACACACTCTTTATTTGAATAATAAGAAATATGTTAAATTGTTGGTAACGTATTGAATTACAAATTGTACTCTAAATTGGTTTTTTTAAGATATTTAGGGAATTTACGAAAAATTGGATTGAAAGAGGCAGTGTTTATTTCCATATAGTGCATAATACTAATCGGCAGTTGATACATCTAATAAGTTTAGCCTAAAAAATTTTCGAACCAAAGAGATTTGATATTGAGCGATATATGGATGTTGAATTATTCGAAAGAAACAACTTAAGATATTCGGTTTTTTCCGATATCCCGATTCGGTCATATTTTATTATAAGATTCTTTAATACGGGTCAAAAAGAAAATTGTTTTGCTCATTTAGCAAACAAATATTAACTTAAATAATTTACTTAACATTTTACAACATAATAAAAATGAGCAAGTGAAAAGATATAATATCGATATCTTTTTAGTTTTACCATAGTAATAATTTATATATATATCGCAATTATGAAAAAGGGAAGTTTATAAATTTATAGTAACAATTCCTCTCGTTAAATGAACTTCCTTTCCAATTAATTTCAAGGAATTATTTTTATTTAAAAAATTAAAATATTAATTAAAATTAAAAAAAAAAAAGAAACAAATTATAAAACTATAGAAAAAAAATCAATCTCTTATTATATATCATATTAAATAAATATTTTTAAAAATTATTTTAAGAGATGTTATGGTATAGTTTTAATTTAATTAAAGATTTGTTACTTTCTACCCATTTCGAGTAGAATATTTACATATTTGAGTCGTTTTTAACACATTCCTAATGCTGGAAACAAACACATATGTTTTTTTCAACCACATGATAACTGGAGATAAAAAGTCTGTTGGGAATAAAAACACTATAATAATAATAACAAACAAAGAGCTTGGATGTATTGCGCCATCGAACACTAAGCCGAGCCTCAACGGGAATGAAAGAACGCTGAATGCATAGCCGGTTGTCCAAGGACCAATACCTTAAAAGCATTTGTCATAGAGAAACCGTCAGCAAATAAATAATTTAAGCAAAACACTCAGATATCAGCGACGTTCGTTGGGTAGCATGACGTATTACATCATTCATACCACATGCTCCTTGATGTCTCCACAGATAATTGCAGAGTTAAAAATTAAAAATTGAAGTTTCGCTGAATCAGCAAACGATTCTAAAGCAGATGTCAAGCAAACTCCAATTAAAATCTCCTCTTCTTGGAAGGAATTTATATTCAAAAATATTATTTAAAAAATATCCTGGTGATATCAATAGGTAATAAAGAAAAAGAAGGGAATATATATTTTGTTCAATAGCTATTATTAAACATTTAAAATTGAGTTATTTCCTTACAATCCAAAAAAAAGGAAAAATATTTTTTAGATAGTCCTAATATTATGAATGTCTCACAAAAGATATCCGAATTGAAATCGTTATGGTCATCGTTTTCAGTGATATATGTTACTTCAAATATGATTAAATCTCTGTCATTCTTTGCTCTTTTGAAAAAGTATACACACTTAGTTGTATAAATCTGTAAGACATTTGTTTAAGATATGAATAAATGTTGTCAATTTCTTTTCGAATGTTCAAGGAACTTTATATTAACTGTGCACGCATTTCCAATTCAATTTTTTAAAGTTTTTCTTCCATGGAACAATGATGCCTCGTTCTTTCTACATATTTAGCAATCAAAATGAACTTTTAATTTACAAATCTCACGTGTTCAGACTAGATGTTTCTGGTTTTGAAAAAGCATGTTGCCCTAATAAGACACATAGAAAATCTCATGTAATTAAAGATTTCAAGAGTGAGAAGGTCAAATTTTAATTCCATTCAATCGATTGGAATGTTACAAGGTATATATACCTGCCACGAAGAGATTTCTTGACCCATTGCCATTTACAATGACATATTCCACACACAATGATGTAATAAGAAACACTAAACAGAAAATAAGAAACACTAAAAAATATCTTTTGAATATTCAATAACAAATTGAATCAATTTAATTGGAATATTTGACAGTCTCAGAGTTGTTGGTTTACTAATAACAACAAAATAAAATGTTCAAAGTCAAAATAAGTACATTTTATTTTATTGTCGGACCAATGATTTTGAAATCAATATTATTTCTTTTTATATTAAGCAATCTATTATTGTTTTAAAACGCTGAATAATGATATGTATCTATCCGTAGTAAACCATAATTTTTTTTTAATATTTAAAATGTATGGTCTTAAAATTTAAAAACGACTCAATTAATTTTTTCAACATGAACGGCAAAATGTTTTGTTTTACTTATATTGTTAGTTGGTAATGCTATTTTAAGATTATGGTTTATTCAAGCTTAGAAACCAAAAACTTGTGCATCGCTAGTCATCGGAAAAATTCTATAAGTATTTGTTGAAATACATTTAAAATATTTTTTTTAAAAAAAAAAATATTTTAAATGTATTTCAACAAATACATTTAAAATATTTTTTACTGATTTTAACAATTAACAGATTGTAAAATCAAACACTGAACGGAGCAAACACTTAGGGTTGATGTACCACAGACTTCAGAAGCCACAATTTACTTGTAATTTGCCCATTTGTTTCGAGCAATTTTTCGCAGAAATGCGAGTCGAGCCTAACTTTTGGTGAAGGCAGCCGTCTTCATGACAACGCATCTCACTATTTACTCATAATAATACACAAGAGCCTATCTATATCTGTTACATTTGTATAAGCCTGTTAAATCCTGTCTGGGGCTCATATCACAATGTAAAAATTCCAGAAAATCTGTCAATTCCTGCAGTGTTTTTTTACTACTGATTTATTTTGTAGTTTCAAATAATCGAATATATTTACATGCGAGTTTTGCACCCTGTTTTGACTCGTTTTGCTGCTCTTAATTTTCACCGCCAAAGCAATTCGCCTACATCTCAGAGCTGGCCCTGCATATAATACATTAAGAAGCTGAAAGCTTAGAACTTTAACACCTAAATTTTGTGTCGAAGAGAGATTCGTAAAAGTCCCACTCCAAAGAGAAATGATGAAGAAAAAAAATAATAAAATAAGCGCGTTGATATAAGATTAAGAAACGGATAAACAAAGGTGCAAAATCGCTTAATTAATTGTGAGAAATACTTGACCAGTATCCACTATTTCAACATAAATTGAGTGCTGCGATCTCCAGATCATGGAGATGCATTTTAAAACACGTTACAGACATTTTTAAGATACGAATTATTCACTTCGTTTCAAAATATAAGACATAAAAGTTACAGTTTCTGGTGGTTATAAGATTTGTAACAATGGAAGCTAATTAAAATTTGTTTTCCTTTAGTACAAAGTAAACAATAGTAAAAATGAAATACTTCTTACAGTAATCTATACTAAAATTATTTTAATCACACTGATATTGGAATATATTATGATGAACATATTTTTAAAAAAATGTTTTATGGTGTGTTATACATAGAGAACATCTTTACTAAAATTAAAAACCCTTACAATAAAAAATATTGCTTTTTTTATCTATATAAAATTTATAAAATGAAAGTATACATTAAGAAGTACTAGTGAGATAGAGCGAAATTTTTTGTTGCAAAATATATGCCATAAGACCAAAATATATGCCATAAGACCAAAATATATGCCATTTGATCCTTAAGAGGAGATATGTAGCAATGAAAATTAATTAACATTTGATTTCTCTTTAGCACTAATGTAAGCAATAATGAAAAGAAAATACTTTCTACAGCAAGCGTTACTAAAATTATTTTAATAAAATTGATATTGTAACATTTTATGTTCAATTTGTTCAAGAAAAACACATAGTGTATGTTACACAAAGTTAATAACACATTTAATAAAATAAAATTACCTTACAATGTATAAGAGAGAGGTAATAATTTTTAAAACGCTATAAATTTTTTAAAAATAAAAGTACACGCGAGAAAGTAGTTGTGAGTTCGGTTGATCTTGCTAATTATACGTAATGCCATGGCTATATAAAAGTAAATTGATAAGATCAAATTATCATCAAAGGTCTTTATTAATTAATTTTATAATTAGAACATTTTCATTAACCTAAAAAATAACTAAAGATATTTTAACTATAAGAGTAATTAATATCAAAATTTGTAGTTAATTTAAATTTAACAGTATTTCAATTGAGTGACCCATTGATCATTACTCAGGAATTTAAGTCGTTGGAAAATGCACGTGGAAAATTTTGTTGTCGCGGATGAATTAATTGTTTTCTTTAAAAAATTATCTACAAGAATTTCTATTTATTTATTTATTTATTTTTTGTATTCCATATTTTTGCAAATCAAAGCATTTTATGCGAGAATATTTGATTTAATCATGATTCGAAAACAATTTAAAGTAAGTTTCTATACTTCAGGCTTGAATGGAAAAAATATTTTATAAATAAAAAATAGTAAAATACATTAGCGGAATTTAATTAAATTTTAAAATCCTATAAAATTATACATGCAGGAAAATATATATTTATAAAAATTGCTTTTTTGAGTAAACACTATTTATTCCCGATTTACAAACTCCCACGTTAAAGTATTTTAATGAATTATTTTCTTTTTCAGAAATAAATTAAACTTTACAAAACAATTTACAAAAAAAAAAAAAAAAAAATACGCACGTGATGTAAGGTAAAGAATGTACTGTGAGCTTGGACATTGTTAGTCCGCTACTTCTAAATTGCATAATCGCGAATAATAATAAATTATGTGGGATTTCTAACAACCAGTTCAATACAAGTTATTGAAACCTAACTAAACCTTAATTCGGAGGGATAGTGTCACTTAAAATACTAAAAAAAAAGGGGGGGGAAGCATTTAAACTTGTGACGTTAAGCTATTCGCGGTTTTCTCTCGACTAACTTTGGGGACTTTAATTAAGATTGATTGCTATAAATAACAATTTTTCCCAACCGAAAATGAAACATGAGTATTTAAATTAGAGGCAGATAGATATAATGTGAAGTCAGGTAGATAGGAAGCATAAAAGCTAAGCAGGAGACACACGATAGAGATGGAGTGACTCTAGTGTGGAGCAGTTGTCCTATAGTGGTAGACAAGATAGAGAATCGCTGCAAGTTAACGACGGCATAGAACGACGGTGAAGCCAAGAAGTTGAGACATCTTCAACTTGTACGTTTGGGTAAGACTGTTAATTTGGTATTAGTGAGGCAGGCTAATATATTTAAGGCGTTATTTTGAGAAGTCGGTGTTCATTTGTCGTTGTAGTAGTCACTTGTGGAATAAATACTGTGTGGGAGATCTGTCTAACGTCTTCTTGCATAACTTATTGACTCTTTAGTGTTACTATATTTAGTTCAGCTATGGTAAAAGAGGCGAAGAGGAATGTTTTGCCGTCACAAACTGAACTCTACAAGAACTGAGGCCGGCGCTGTTTCGTAGGAAGCACATCGTATTACATGACGATAAAACAAAATGACTTGCTACTTTGGCGTATACGAGAAAATCGCAGATCTATGCTGAGAAATTCAGTCGCATACTCCCCGAGTATACCTCTTCCTGTCTACTGACACATTCCTCTCCCAGCACTCAGTTTTGAAGCACATGCAATCTGAACACTTATTGTGTTCCTCCCTCTCAAGACAGGGCATAATTAAAGACGGGAAATTAATTTGTCCGATACATATTATTAAATTTATGAAAAACGAATTTTTTTTTATTCACAAGTGAGCAAAGGTTTTTTCAGAGAACATTATGATGTAAATGTTAAAAGCAATTAATTATATTGCCGCAATGAAATTATTGTGGTCAATTAGATGAGATATCTTTGGTACAGTAACGCTTAATAAATTTCCGTCATACTTTCCGAATGCTCCAAAAGTGTACACACATGACTTTATATGTCTGTAAGAGAATCTTCCAAGGTTTGAAGAAAGAGTATCATCAATTTATTCTGAAAAGTACAAGGAGTTCTATATTTAACAATACATAAATCTCAATTTGAAACTTTTTCGAAGTTCCTCTCGATTTAAAGATTATGCCTCGTTCAATCGACATTTTCAGGAATCAAGCCATACTTTTACATAACAAATGCCAGTATTTCAGTTTAATAATTGTAGGTTCTTTGAAACAGTCTCTCCTAATATGCATTATGAAAACGGAACTTTATTAAGAATTTTAAGGATGAGACTTGACAAAAAATTTATACATATGTGAGAAGAATTTATTCCAGTTCTCACGCACACTGCAGAAGTATCCACCGTTTAAAACCATATCCCTTATTATACTTCTACCAATTGTAAACCATGTATCCGAAGAGCAAATGAATTAAAATGATTTCAGGTGGAAAAAAAAACTGTTTGATGAAAACTGAAACTCAGAACTAGCAATTTTG
>BMAW01021034.1:0-14100 GCA_019974015.1 Nephila pilipes | reverse complement strand
TTTCACGCATTGCTATAAATGTTGTAGAGTTCTTCTGCAAGGGCCATGTATAAATTTTACATCGTCGCCTATTTTAGCATAAATATTAGCTCCTCCTTTATTCACTAAAAACTTCACCATCTCTAAGTCGCCCTTCCGTGTAGGATAATATAGCAGCGTACGACCTTCACTATCAACATCATCAATACTTATACCCTTGCCGAGAAAGAACTCTACAACATTTATATGACCCATCTCAGTCGCAACATGTATAGGTTCTTTACCGTCTTTTCTTTTAGCATAAATACTAGCTCCTTTATTCACTAAAAACTTCACCATCTCTAAGTCGCCCTTCCGTGCAGCATAATGTAGTGGCGTACGACCTTCACTATCAACATCATCAATACCTATACCTATATTCTTGTCGAGAAAGAACTTTATAACATCTTCACAACCATTCTTAGCTGCAACATGTATAGGTTCCATGCCACTGGCATCTCTTTCATGAACATTAATCTTTGCATCAATTAGAAACTGCGCTATTTCTGAGTGATTACCATATGCTGCATAATGTAGTAATGTCCAGTTATTTTCATCAACAACATCAATTTTTTCCCTACATAGGAAAAACTTTACAATATCTGTGTGACCTTCCCTAACAGCAATGTGTACTGGCCTTCTACCGCAAATTTTATCTTTAACATTAAAGCTAAAATGAAGATCATTTACTAGATAGCCTACAACTTCTGGGTTACCACCATAAGCAGCATGATGCAAGCATGTCCAGCCATTTTCATCAGCTTCCTCCACTTCTTTCTTTTCAAAGAGCTTCTTTACTTCCTCTAGTCCACAGTTTCTAGCGGCATTATATAAATCATTGTCAAAGGTGAGTTTAAAATTTTCCCCACTCATGAATGCTCTTCTAATTTTATCTGAGATGCTTTCAAGTGGATCTCGACCCCATCCAGAATATAAAATCTGACTATAATCTTTAATCTCCTCAAATGAAATCGACCCCGCCTTGAATTGCTCCTGAATCATTTTTCTTTTATCTGGATCAACTTTTTCTTTATCTGAACTAACCAATACATAATGATAAACACTTTTACCTTCACGCTTTTCCTTTATTGGGAATAAATAATTGAATATTTCTTTATCGAAAAACCCATCAATTTCATCTTTAAGTAATTCTTCTTCTCTCATAAAATGTACCCCAAAATTCATGTAATTTTATAAACCGCCTCTAATATGGGAACTTTAGGAATCGCGTGGTCTAGCTTTCCAAATCGGTACTCTCATCCTTGAAATTTAGCTTCTCGGACTTACCATCGAAATTCTATGCAATAACCTAAACACACCACTTTTATACCGAACACCACTTACCCAGCAAACAAGCTCCGGTAGATTTATAGCGACTTGCATCCACCACACCATCAGTTCCTGATTAACGCTAGCGAGAGAGGAGCAAGCAGCCACAAAAATACCCGTTTATTACTTTGATTTTCCGAACACACTCTGATTTTCTGCTGATGCACCACTCAACTTAGTTGCAGGCGTTTTGTTAATATCAATATTAGAATAATCTTCTGGAAAACCTGAGAAGGAAGCTTTTGATATATTCTTAGTTGAAGATAGTGGAGAAAGAAATAGAGAACTATCATCACCCCCGGAGGAACTATGCCCTTCAATACCAGCACTTGAACATCTCTCACTTACAGAAGATACACTACTACTGGGAGATAGTCCTATTTGAGATTGATCCTTGAGATTCACTAACTCTTTATATAAACCCCTTAATCTCAATATTCTTCCAGCCTTTTGTTTGTCATGTTGTTGTACCAAATGACTCCCTTCAGTATAGTACTCCACGGCAAGACAATATGCTGCCTTGTCTACATTTTCCTTGTCCACAGCACACAAACCACCTTTTTTACTAATATAATCTTCTAATTTACGAATGCAAAAACTTACTTCATCATTTGATAATCTGCGACCAACCTTATTGGTAAAAGGCAAGATCCCAAGCAGAAACTCAGCCCCTTTATGTCCTGCCACAATAGCACGATTAAGATACTCCATAGCTTCTTTTACATTTTCTTTGAACGCCCTACCCTTACCAACCTTATTTTTAAGCAGTGCAGCTCCATAACTATATAATGCTTCAGGGAATTCATCTTGAAACAAAATTTGGAATAAGTTGTTTAGTGCATCAGCATTAAAATCCTGTTTTGACAACATACTTAGAGTAATTTCATACAGTGAATATTTGCACATTTCTTTTATATATTCATCTTTTTTTTGCATACCCAGGCCGCACTTCTCGTAATCCCATTTATTGTTGCAATCAATATTCTTCAAGATATACCCTTCAATGTTAAGAAAACGACGCTCTCTAGCAACATTCACGACATGAATCAAATCATCTCTCCATGATCCATCCATAAGTTTACTGCATTCGCCTATGTTATATCTCTTCATCATTCCAAGTAAAAAACTACTAGCAGGCTCCATAAAACTTGCACGTTTTAAAAGCTGGACAGCAGTGTTAATATCATCTTTACTCTTTTCCATAATTTTAACATTTTCTCCAGGAGTATTGAGAACATCGCACTGTCTTATTACCTCTTTAAAAAACATTAACACGTACGCATAATATGCCGGTTCCACGTTATCATTCACTAGCTCCAACAGCACTCTTTTAGCTGTTACCACATTACCTTTCACTAATTCATTTACTGCATCCTGATACTTAACAAAGTTATCATCACTTTCAAACAATTCATGTACTACTTCTTCTTCAACACTTTCATCTAGGTCATGATCTGATGAACTACTTCCACATAAACGATCATAAGACAACGTATTATAATTAAGTATGACCTTATCAAGAGTTTTCTCCATGTACATCAATCGATCAGCATCTAACAACTCTTGAATGCTTGGAGGATGAATTTTCTTTTGCCCACTAACTCTACCTAACGACCCACTTACATATGACGCTTCATCTAACTTCTTCTTTTTCTTCTTATCCAGTGCCTCAAGATTTATTTGACTTAGCATACCTGCCCCCCTATTGGTTAATCTAACTTTCCCACCATGACGATGAGAATTTTCACCTTTATTGTAACTACTGTTTTCACCTTGTCCACAACTAGTTTGCATAAAACCTTTATTTTTTTCCTCTGCCGCTTTTGAACCAGGTGGAGGTGGAGCTGGAGACAAAACCTTGGCTTTAGCCACCCTCTCGGGTCCTGTAATGTTTATCTTTAGTGGATCATGAGAAGTCGATGAACAATCATCACTTGTTAATTCAGCATCAGCAGATGGTTGTCTTAACTCATCAGAAGTGCCCTTCTCTGATCTACTGTTTGAACTAAGTGTTAAATCTTCTATTTGTAACGATGGAATATTTCTACTTGGTACAACATTACTATTTTCTGGCGCACTAGTCATACTCTTTTCTAGTACTAAAGGATCAACACCAAAAAATCTCAGAATCTCAACTACATCTTCAGAAACCTCCACGCCCTTGAGCAATCTTTCCATGGGCTCTTTACATATAGCAGCACAAACTGCCTTTAACTTATTAAACCTCCCTTCATCATTCACAATTGCTGCTAACACTTCTCTAAAGAAACAGCTATTAAATGCATGAGAACTTGAGTTCAATAATTTGATTTTTTCTAATACCTTCTCTTTTACAAAATTTTTACTATTTATCTTTTCATTTAACTCCTTAATTTCTTTTTCTCTCTTACTCGCATTCTGAGGTAAGATTTTTATTTTAAACGGCTTTTCCATCAATTCATCTTGATGGTTAAAAAACAACGCCGATATTAAACCACCTACTACAGTTTTTCCTAGTCTTAGTCTTACTTTCTCTCCTCCTAGCTTTTCTACTAATCTTTCTTTGCTTCTTTTGTCATCTCTAGAGAGCTCTATTCCTCGAGATTCTAGTTCATCTATGAGCTCTTGTTTTCTCATTTTATTAATGTCTATCTCTATTCCCTCCTTTAATAAATCTTTTACTTCCTTTAATAAATCTTGTTTGCAAGATTGTTCCACCCATGAACTCATCACCTCTGCTACTGCTTTCTTTACCATATCGAGGGCTTTTTTCTCCTCTTGAAATTCTTCACCTTTCGTTAAGCGAATACAATGATAAATATCACCACCGAGCATTACCTGTACTACATTCTTGTAACTGAGTTTAATTGCTGCCTTTAAACAATTCTTTATAACTGAGTCTGAGTAATCAAAGCTTCCTTTTATGTTTGCAATTTGTTTGCTATTAAGGTACTGTTCTCCATTATAAATAACATGTGCTCTTCCATATACTTTTTCCGCAATACATAATACTATTTCAGGAGAACATGGCTGCTCAAGTACATATTGTAATAAGTCTATTAGTGTTTTATAACCAGTAAAGTCTCCTTTCCATACGTATTGATAACCTATCCAAATGCTGACTTTTACATCTTTATTCTCTTGTTGACAAATTATTTCCAATAACTTCACGTTACCCTTTTGACATACAAGTTCTACAATTTCTCTTTTATTCTCCTTTTCTATTTCGCTGTTAATAACCTCAAAGTGTTCAAATATATCCCCTACATCTGTACTACTAGTAAGAATATTGATTCCTTCTTTTATCTCACTCATTGCCTGAGATACTGCATTACTTAAATTATCTTTTTCATCATCTGTGAGGCCTTCTTTGAGTCTCCTTTTCTTCTTGAGCTCAGTTATAATATCTCTTGAAAGCCCACTAAAAGCTAGTCTATCACTTTCTTTAAGCCCTCTTGTTTCTTTGTCAATCTCAATCTTACCCTCTTCTTTTATCTTTTCTGCTAGCTTTTGTATATCTTCCGCAAAGTGATCACCAATACTAGCTGAACTCTTTGGAATTTCTGACGTTGTAACTTGACTGGATGATATTTCAACACCAAAAAATCCCAAAGCATCAACTACATCTTCACCAACTTCCACATCCTTCAGCAATCTTTCCATTGGCTCCTTACATATAGCAGCACAAACTGCCTTTAACTTATTAAACCTCTCTTCATCATTTACAATTGCTGATAACACTTCTCTAAAGAACCAGCTATTAAATGCATGAGAACTTGAGTTCAATAATTTGATTTTTTCTAATACCCTCCCTTTTACAAAACTTTTACTATCTATATTTTTACTTAATTCATTAATTTCTTTTTCTTTATAACTCTTATTCCTCAGTGAGACTTTTATTTCAAACGGCTTTTCCATCAATTCATCTTGATGGTTAAAAAACAACGCCGATATTAAACCACCTACTACAGTTTTTCCTAGTCTTAGTCTTACTTTCTCTCCTCCTAGCTTTTCTACTAATCTTTCTTTGCTTTTTTTGTCATTTTTAGATAACTCTATTCCTCGAGATTCTAGTTCAGCTATGAGATCTTTTTTCCCAATTGTATTAATGTCTATCTCTATTCCCTCCTTTAATAAATCTTTTACTTCCCTTAATAAATCTTGTTTGCAAGATTGTTCCACCCATGAACTCATCACCTCTGCTACTGTTTCCTTTATCATATCGAAGGCTTCACCAAATCTTTTTTCCTCTTGAAATCTTTTACCTTTCATTAAGCAAATACACTGATAAATATCACCACCGAGCATTACCGGTACTACATTTTTGTAACTGAGTTTAATTGCTGTCTTTAAACAATCTTCTATAACTACTGAATCTGGGTAATCAAAGCCTCCTTTTATGTGTGTAACTTGAAGGTACTGTTTTCCATTATAAATAATATGTGCTCCTCCATATACTTTTTCCGCAATACATAGTACTATTTCAGGAGAACATGGTCGCTCAATAATTACATATTGTAATAAGTCTATTAGTCTTTCATAACCAGTAAATTCTCCTTTCCATGAGTATTGCTGATTTAACTGAGCTAAGCCTCCTCCATCTCTATTCTCTTGTCGATAAATCATTTTCAATAACTTCACGTTACCTTTTTGACATACAAATTCTACAAAGTTCTTACGATCTGATTTCTCTATTACTTCATTAAGTACTTTAAATAATGCAAATACCCTGCTTGTATCAAATTTCCTATGTTTATTATTCTCTTCTTCATTTTTTGCAGCGTCGTTCTCTGGATTATACTCTGTATTTTTAGCCAAACATAGTTCGTACGCTAGCCTTATCATTAGTTCAGACTTATTTATTTTAGCCAACTCTGGATTTGTTTCTATCAACTGTCTCGCATTAATATCTAAACCTATTTTTCTTCTTAAGAACTTATACCAACATTCTACCTCCTCATTTTTTGCAGAACTCATTTCACGTGATTGATCTTCATCGTTCTCGGATACACCACTCTCTGAGTTATAACCACTGGATACTTCAAGCAAACTACTATCTGGTATTGGTAATTGCTCATATGATTGAACTATATCAGAATCTTTACCTTCAGCTCCTTCGGCAGGTGTTTTGGAAGCACTTTGCATATTTACCCTACTATAATTGATACACCGCTAACATACCATAAAAAACTAATAGTTCAATCTAACCCTTAATTTAGAGTTTGTGAAGCTTTTGGCAGAAAGAATGCTACAGCATCAGTAACTTAAAGAGCATCTTTGTTATGCTAAAACTCTTAACCCTTCATAAATGTGTGCAATTTGTGCTCGGACTATTAAATACGTTATCACGACCTGGAACTACCTGTTGCGTAGAAACTGAATTCATCTGAGTACTAAAACTTTCTCGAAAAGAACGTAATTCCTCTCTCAACCTTCCAATTTCTTCTGTATAACTCTGGTTCTGGAGAGACATCTCATGTACTTGCTGAGAAAGTAAATCTATCTCAACACGATTTTGAAGATGACGTAATTCACCTTTCAACTTATCTTTTTCTTTTATATAACTGTCGAGTTCTTCTTTCCAGCTAGATTCTTTTTTTTCACACCATGAAAATGTTGTATTGAACACATAAATAAGAAAAATCATTAGACCTGTAGTAGTAAAAGCAAGATTCATGGTATCAACAATGGTAAAACCTGGAGGTGGCGATGTATATTCAATTGTTGCATGATGACGTGATGTATATTCAATTGTTGCATGATGACGTGATGTACGTTCAGTCGTTGCATTATGGACAATGTTATATGTATTAGCAATATAGCCACCAAGTGCAAGAAGTGCGAAAATAAGCTTTGCTGCGGGTATGTAATATTTAGTTAGCACTGATTTTTTGTCGTAATCTTTTCACATTACTAATTTTATCATCACGGACTTAATATCTATAAGCACATTACTAATTTTATCATTACAGAGATTAATATTCAATCGTATTGTTTCTTCATCACCACAAAACTTCTACCATATACTCTGATGTTATAGCCACGCTAGGTAAGTTACTACTTCTAGAATACATAGCTTCATGGAGGTGTGCCACCTAGTTTCGAGTCTCCTTCATTAGATGGCGCCGTTACTGTTATATATGGCACCTTATTTATGTTTCTACAGGAGGTTCAATACCTATTGCTATAGCATCCTTGCTTTAGCGATAGATCCGTTTATAAATTACACGATTCAGATTTCCATTAACTGGTGAAAGACACTACTTCCATTCGCCTGTTCTGCAGAACTTTTGGTAGCTTTGCCGCTGTAACAGAAGACCTAGTTTCTATGAGTTACTTTCCCCATCTGGGCTCTTTGAACTAAAGATACTACTTTTCTTACGTAGGAAACTTCAATATCTCAATGGTATTGTTCATTAGCATCTTCATTATCAATTAAGGAGATAACTCTTACGACTCAAACTGTTTTCTAAGTCGTTTTCGAAAATGATTCATCTGTTAACATATTAAACTTACCATGTTAAACTTACAAATATATAGCAGAAAAAATCAGTAAAACAAGTATATTTATTATGTAAGAGCTAATAGAGGGATGGTTAAGAAAGATTTTCCGCATTTGGACCACACACACTCAAACCATCTTTTATTCAAATTCTGAAGGGCATTATAGATGTTTTCTAAATAAAGCTATAATTTATATCTGACTACAAATAACGCTATAAAAACCTTTTAAAACGCTTTTATAAGCATGTCTGCAAACGAGCTAAGTTATTGGTTAATTTAGTTTTTCAATTTCGTCAATAGATAATTCTGTTAATCTAGCAACGGTAGTGAAATCCATACCTTCAGCAAGCATTGCCTTTGCCATCTCAATCTCTCTTGCCTTTCTACCTTCCTCTCTACCTTTCTCTACACCTTTCTCTACACCTTTCTCCATACCTTCCTCAAATTTATATTCAAGGATGCCTTCTTCTTTCTGTAGATCCATCATTCTTTTTTCGTACACTGTTAGCTCTTTTCCCTCCCAGCGCTCCCTATCTAATTCGTCATAAGCTAACTTTATTATCGGAGCTTCTTTTGCTATTTTCTTTAAATCCTCATCTGTTGTTTCATCTGCATACTTGAAGAAAAAACACCAGCGCTCTACTATATTTGTTAATTGTTCTACTTTGTTTTTAGGAAACTTAGATAGCTCGATGAATACAAACTGAAAATCCTTTAAGTCATGCTCGTTAGTTTCATCATCTCTTATGGTGTGGCTAGAAATATAATTAGACTTATCGGGAAATAAAGTACAATTTGATATTGCGATAAAGAAAACCTTCTGCAAGTTAGCGTACTTATCAGTTTGCCTCGAGTAGACTTTAGCAGCATAGAGTTGGGCGCGTTTTTCAAAGCCTTTATCGCGAGCAAGCTGCATTTCGACGACAAATTTGTTTCCAACAGAATCCTGACAGAGAACATCAACAATACTCTGTCTTTCAGAAGGAGTTTCAGGATTTATAACGGTGTTGATGAATTCTATTTCTTGTATGATATTAACTTCAGTACACCCTAAAATATCGTTCAAAAAATGAATGAGAATCTTCTTGTTTTTTTTCGTACCAAAGATTTTTTTGAATGTTAAATCTAACTTTGGATCTAAAAATTTAGAAAAAGACATAGAAATTCACTTAAAAAGTACTAATAGTATACACTATTTTTTACAAGTATTCAACTTTAAAACAATTCCATAAACATTTTTATACAGCCCTCCTTTCTTTATTGAAAAATTAAAAGAAATGTGGTAAAATCGTTGTAGTGGTAGATTTTGGTAAAACTTATGGCTGATTCAAAAGTTGTTATAACTCTTAACTCAAAAGCTCTTCACAATCTCACCCAGTTAGCTGTATTCAATAAAGAATCCGTTGAAAAACTAGCAAAAAGGTTAGTCATAGATGGAATCGAGTGTGAAATTGAAAATATCGCACTTTCCAAAATCATCAAGGAAACTGATTCTCCTGATGCAAAGATGGTTAAAAGCGGGGATGTAGACTGGGACACACTATTATCTGCATAAATAAATTGTGAAATATGAGGTTGACTACCCAGAAAAAATTTTTAAGAGGGATTTTCGTCCCTTATCGCCAGAAATAAGAAAAAAAATAAAAAAACTCATAGAAAATGAAATTGCAGCTCAAGGTTGGTAAACCGCTAAGTGGTAATTTGAAAGGATATAGAAGCTTCAGAACTAAAGATTGCCGTGTTGTGTACCGTATAAACATTGCAGAACATAAAATAATTCCTGCTTCGGTAGGATATAGAAAAGATGTTTATGATAAGATACCATTGGATTTACTGTAGTAAACATTAAATATATTTTTCAAACTCCTTTTCTATCAAGTTATATAAATACTATAGAGATTATATATTATTATACAGCCCTCCTTCCTGATCCATTCTCTACCTTAGGTGGCTTCGCTCAGCTCAAAAAAAACTCATTTTTTTGGTACACCCCCCTATAAATTATATACTATATTATATTTTATATATAATATAGTATATAATTAGGGGAGAGGCGACGAAAACAAGATTTAGAGTTTGAGGAGCCTCCGGTTTAAGGTAGAGAATGGATCAGTAGGGAGGGCTCAGGGTCGATATGTACTAACAGGGTCTCAAAATTTTGCCCTCAGTCATCATGTTTCTCAATCTCTTTCAGGACGCATAGGCATGACAACACTGTTGCCCCTGAGTTTATCTGAACTTGGTATACCTACAAACATTAATTCAGCTATTTTTAAGGGAGGGTATCCTGGGTTACATAGCCTTAACATACACCCACTGGATTTCTATCCTAGTTATATCCAAACCTACATTGAGAGAGACGTTCGACAACTTAAAAATATTGAAAACATTGGTAGATTCCAAACCTTCCTCAAACTGTGTGCAGGTCGAGTAGGTCAGATTCTTAATTTATCATCTTTTGCTCAAGATTGTGGCATTTCTCATACAACTATGCGGCAGTGGCTGAATGTTTTGGAAGCTAGTTACCTAATATTTTTTCTTCAACCATTTCACCAAAGTTTCAACAAGCGTTTAATCAAGATGCCAAAGTTATACTTCTATGACACTGGTCTTGCTTGTACGCTCCTTGGCCTTGAAAGGGAGAGTCAACTAGAAACACACTACCTTAAAGGAGCTCTGTTTGAAAATTTGATTGTTTTGGAGATTTTCAAGAAGCGCCTCAATCAGGGATTACCTATACTTTTGGCGTGACCGATGAGGTAAGCAGAATGGGGTGGATGCTATTGAAATTAAGGCTGGTTCCACGCTTCAGAGTGATTTTTTTTTGATGTACAGTATTTCTGTGAACTCTCTCAAACAGCTAAGCAGACACGCAAATTGTGTCAATAAATGAAATAGATCAGCTTACCAAGTAGAACGATTCGTTAACTTGGTTGTCTTGTAGCAATACCCACGCAGTAAATGCCTTACTTCCCCTAAATTCAAATCCTTAATAGAATCACTAACCACATATTGGGAAACTTCTTTTTGAACTAAATCAATAAAATTTTTGGATCAGACTTATCCGCAAAATATCCGTCGTTTAGATAGTTTTTTAATGCTTTCTCATAAGTTATGCTGTAGCTGATGTTCCAGTTATGAAAGACTGGGACTATAGAATTTTCAGCTTATCAGGAAAAACCCAATTTTTTAAATTGCTTATATTAACACATTTAGCGCGGAATTGATTTTTTATGAAACCCTAGTAACGATCAGATTTTTTACCAACAAGACTTTTGAAGTCAGAACGTGATCTAAATTTGTCACGCCATTCAGAACTTTCAGCACCCTTATCTGCTCCTTTTTCCTCAAGATACTTCGCTATTTCATGGTGACCACACTGAGAAGCCATAGAAAGTGGTGTGGCATCATAATTAGTAGTAGCATTTATATTAGCCCCATTTTCCACAAGATACTTTAACGTCTTAGGATGATTATATTTAGCAGCTACATGTAATGCAGTAAGACCGTCGTTGGCAGCAGCATTTATTTCAATTCCTTTTTCTACTAAATATTCTACTACCTTAAGTCCACCTGTTAAAACAGCGTAGATTAAGAAAGTACAACCATTTTTATCTCTTGAATTGATATCAAACTCACCCTTTTCTACAGCGTGCTTAACCGTTCCCCATTTACCCACTGTAGCTGCCTTAAACACAATTTTATCTGCCATTTTGGTATTATTTTTCTCACTCATACCAGTACCTAACTTTATTGAGAGTTATACCATGAAGATAACTACAAAGTCAAATTTGTAGGTTATGCCCTTAGTAGACTTACCATACAGATGGATTGAAATCGCTAATTTTTGGAAGAATTGTGTAAAGGACAAATTGTCCTTTACACAACTTAAATTTTTTGGTAGAAAAATTTCGTTACCAGCAAAAAGGTCTACCAGCACCAATGCATATAAATTTTTATCGTAATAAAAAAGAAAGTCAAGCAAAAAGAAGCAAGAAAACTTCTTTTTATTGTAAATTCCATAACTTTCATGTGCGTGGTAGCTCTCATGTAATTAATACTAATAGCAAACATGTCAGGGCACAAATTAACTCTCGAAGAAGAATAAAAGCGCGAGAAAAGTCTGTTGAGCGCAAGCTTCCAGTTAGAACTTTCGATGATGAAACGCGTCTTACTGCCAGTGAACTACTACAAGTTTTAAAAAATAAGGAAGTAAGATGGTTTAAAAATGGAACTTCTGTACCAGAAGAACATAGTAGCTATCTTTCAGGAAAGTTCAATCCTCATAAAGCAAAGAAAATCTTTTCTAATCCAGCACAAAAAGAGGCGGAAAAATACTTTGTGGAGATAGTAAATGATAAGTTTTACAGTCTAAAAACTTCGCAAGCTCCAGATGTACTATCTATTAGAGAAGATGCCATAAAAAAGGTTTTTGAAAAGTTCCAGAACCACCCTGAAATTAAGGCAATAATGGTCTACGTCAAAAATCTCTGGATAACCTATGATGAGCATTTATACAGCGTCAGAGGTATGAAAGAAAAAGTCGACCGCCACATTGATTTTATAATTAAAAACACTAATCAGGAGAGGGAAGAAAAACTGCTTACTGCAGGAGCGACACCTGAGGAAGTATACCAAATTTTCAGGACAGTTCAGGGGTACAACCTTTATCAAATAGGTATTTTGGCAAGACGCGGTGGACCATCTCTTGAAATACATATTAGAAAAGAGTTGCAGCGCCGGCTAAAACTGCTTTTCAACAGGTTTAAAGATAGAATGATAAAAATGGGAGTAACGACGGGAAAAGATTTTTTCCTGATTGCGCGGCGACATTTTTCCTTTCTTTTTAACAAGAAGTACGTTCGCAATAGGAGGAAGATAATCTGCAAGGTACGCCGTATGTTTTCTTACATCATGGAAAACCCGTTTGAGGTTATGGAGGAGTATGACCTGCTAATGGCAAGAACGCCTTTTAGACCACCAGACTAGTATCTAAAAGCCTAAAATTTTGATCTTCTAGCTACAAGATGACCCTCTTATTGCCTGTTTAAAAGAAAACATTAAAAAACTTAATAAGTGTGTAAGTTTTTGTACAGTTGTACTAGCTTGGTCATTTAGATGTTCTCTTTTTTCCTTTGATTTTTTAAAGTTATCCACAATTTTGTTAGTAACAATAGTATATAAGTAGAATATATACTTTTTAAGTATATTATTATTAAAGAAGTGGAAAGTGCCCCCAAATATAAAAATAAAGTAATAAGAACTAATACCTGAGTTATCCACAACCTACTTCTCTAAGGCTTTAATATGCTCTTCTATAGCCCTTATGATGATAGGAGTCATCTTATCCTCTGTCTTAAAGGCTATTTCCCTTAGTTTCTGATATAAACCAAGTGATATTCTTACTGTTATTAATCGTAGTGATGGCTTAGTTTCTTTAACAAAACCCTTTTGCTCCTTACTTACATCACTCACAGCAGGTATCTCATCAAATTCACCTTCTGGAAGTGTAGGTTTTTTTCTTCTTTTTTTAAGCTGTAACTCAGGCATTTAAGACCTCCTTATAAACAGATTTGATTTCCTCAGTTGCCTTTAAATCAGTTGGTTTATACTCAATAGTTGCCATGCCTTCGTTAGAGGCACGTTGTACAGCAATTCGTTCACTTAAAAAATTATCGAATCTCGTTAAGTTGTCAAAATCACTTAAAAAATCATCACATTCTTCGATTTGTTTTTTAGCCGTAACTGGGTTGGTATTAACTTTATTAAGTAGTACTTTTGCGTTAAAGCTTTCCTTGCATCTTTGAGCACCGGCAACTAATTTGCTAAGAGTTTCAATAGTCCACATATCAAATCCAGACGGAATCATGGGAAATATAGCTAGGTCAGCTAATGACAAAGCAGCTCTCAATATTTGATTATTAGCACCGCCTACATCAACAACAATCTCTTGATATTTGGACTGTAAAGCTTGTAGTTGATTGATGATTACTATACCAACATTAACTGTTCGTTTGTCTAATACCTCTCGACCAATGCTAATTCCCGGTAGACTTTGATCCTCTCTTCGTCTTGATACCCATAAGGTAGCTGTCCTTTGCGGATCAATATCATAGAGAAGGACATTTCTATTTTCCATGACGCGCATCGTCGCTATATTTGTGGCTATGGTTGTTTTGCCACTGCCACCTTTTTGACCACCAACAACTATTATCATATCCCCTACTTTAATTCTATTATGATATCCTGATATTTGGAGTCAAGATATTT
>BMAW01021031.1:0-16862 GCA_019974015.1 Nephila pilipes | reverse complement strand
GAGTATCGGAGGAACTGGTTTTACAGTAGATTGAAAAAATAAAATTAATTGCATAATAATAATTGGATGGAAAATCCTACAGAGTTCGACCCCTCCAAATAGAGCTGGCCTCCAGCTATACTGGAATTTTCAAAATAACTAATAATACAAAATAACTAATAACACAAGATAATATCTACTACATAAAAGAAAAACAATATAGTATGAAATTAAATCAAACAAAATTCACCAAATAACAACTATGTTTGATATTTAAATGGTGTTGATAGAAAAAAGTTTTATATCTGTTTCCGTATTGTGGAGCTATATCACCTCCGCTGATATATACCTTTTTTTTTCTTCTTCTTGTAAATTTTCCAATTCTCGGATTGTATTCCTTCTGTATTCTTCTTCGTAGCATCTTTGCTTTGTAACTCTGTTCTTCTATATTTGTAAATGTGAAAGTCTGGACTGGCGTATTCTGATGAGCTTGGGCATATGATGCCTTCTTTGAGCCATCCTTCTATCTGTTTATTTTCTTTTTCTCTTTTCGTAAATGCTAATCGGCGTGGCGATTGATAAACTGGTTCATCTTTCTTTAAAATAATTCTCGTGGTAACATCGGTGCTTGCCTTCTTTTCAGGCTTGTAGCTTTCTATCATTTCCGTAAGTTCTTTTTTGATCTCAGGATCTCTTATGTGATTCAGTTCTACTTCCTCGACGTTTTCCGCTTGTATCTGCATTGAGAATGCTTGATTTTCATATTTAACAAATTCTACACCATTCTCCGTGAAGTTGACTGATGCACGTTCTAAAATATCTAAACCTATGACTGCTTCGAACTTAAGTTTTGCTGTAGGCACTACATGCCAAGTTAGTGAATAGTTTTCTTCATCCATCTGAAATTCTTGTTCGAAAGATCCTATCGTTGTGACTTGAGCATCACCTATGCCTGTTAAGAGAATTTTGTTCTTCGCTAGTTTCGTTGGATCGAAGATTCTTCTGCTGGTATTTTCTCGTAGTAGACTGACGGTACTTCCGGTGTCGATAAGCGCAGTAATTTTCTTGTTTCCAAACATTATTTCCTTGTTGCGTAGATTTTCTTGATTGATATTGGCACATGTTGCCGTAGGCTTGCTTGTTTCTCTCGTGAAATTCGTAGTTCTCTTCGGCTGGCTTGTATTTAGCTCTTTCGCTGAATCGTTGGATCTTCTAAACCTGGAGTAATTCGTTTGAGCGTAATTAGAAACATTTGAATTCAAATACCTTTCTCTGCCGTGAGCTCGATTTTCGATCCGTCGATTTGAGTTTGCGTGATTTTCTTCATGACTTCTGTGACTAGCGGATTGAGCATCGTGATGTCGATTGTAACTAGTGGTTGCTGCAACTTTCCAACTTGATCTATCCTGCTCGAACTTTCGTGGCGATTCAAACTGACGAAATTGTTCTGAAGCTCTGAAATCTTGTTTTCCCTTAAAATGCGTATTAACTGGCTTTTGACTTAATGTTCTCCTGACGTCTTCATACTCTTCGAACTTTTCTGCTAATTCGGCTGGCGAATTTATCGTTGTCCATTCGTCTAGAAAATGTTGCTTAAAGTCTGTAGGAGCTCTACGTTTCATTTGATCTGAGATGATCAGTTTCCTTAATTCTTCAAAAGATTCGATTTTTAACCCTGATGTCCATCCATCAAAATATGTTGCAAGTTCGTGATAAAAATCGGTCCAAGTGTGGCTATAAACTTTTTGATGCGTTGTAAATAACTGGCGAAACTTTTCTGGCGTTAATTTAAATCTTTTAAGCAGAAGTTCTTTTACGTGGTCGTAGTCGTTTGCTATCTCCTCTGGTTCACGTGCAATTATGTGAGAAATTTCGGACGGTAAGAGTCCTAAAAGATATGAAACCCAATGTTCTTTTGAAATTGTTAATCGTTGCACTTGACGTTCGAATAAGACTAAATATAAGCTAATATCTTCTTTAACTTCATATTTATGGAGAAATTTGGATATTTCCTTGCCTAGTAATTTCGAATGGTCGGTTTCGTCAACCGTTGAGTATAATTTGAGTTGATTCTCTAATTTTAATCGCTCTAGCTCAATTTCATGTTGATCTTGTCGTCGTTTCTCTTCTATAGCAAGGGTTTCTAGACGCAACTTTTCTTCAAATTCTTGTTTTCGTTGTGCTTCGGCAAGTGTTTCAAGGCGCAACTTTTCTTCAAATTCTTGTTTTCGTTGTGTTTCGGCAAGTGTTTCAAGGCGCAACTTTTCTTCAATTTCTTCTTTCGTTTTTCGCTGTTCTATTATACTCGTAAACAAATTTTTTGTGAATTCCTCATCATATTCAGTATCTTTAGTGATTAAGTCCCTTAATTTCTTAACTGTCATTGAAGAATCAGGCTTTAGATCTAATTCTTCCGCTAGGATAAATATATCTTCCCGACGTCCTTTAGTGAGGTACGACATTTTAAAATTAATATGAGAATAGTTAAATAGAATCAATAAATTTGAAAATTTATACTCTAATCGTTTTTGCGTAATAACAACAAAAGTGATTTTAAAATGAAACACGATTATTATGGTGAATATCGTTTAATTAATTTGCTTAGATAAATGTATATGTATCAAAATATATATCGAATACAATAATTAATGCAAGGATATTTGAAATAAATTGTGAAAATAATATAAATAATATTGCAATATAATTTGTTAAAGTACACCTTTTTTTTAAAAAATGAATTATTTATCATATCAATCTGAAATTCCTTAGTTAAAATTTTCCACAGAACTGAAACTAAACATTGTGAAAGAATATAAGTAATTCAATTGGAACCAAAAAAAAATATTCAGACATACAGTGAAATAATCATAGAATAAAAAAAAAACAAAGTCATCTATTTTGAGAATACACTTTCAATTTGCTTAATTTAGAATTCAAGAATCTGCCAAACCTATTTTTTAAAAGTAATAAGTTATCATTCATTGAGACTCAGTGAGACCAAACAGTTTTGGCGACACCGAAACTATCTCATGGGAAAAGGGAGAAAAAATTATACACAGCTGCCTGGGAAGGATTATTGTTTACGTTAACTGTGACTCGAAATCTAATTACTTATGCATTTATTCGTTTCTGGCGTGAGAACGCTGACTGATTTGATATCATGGCTTATCAATTCACACACACAATAATAATAAAAAAAAAGACACTCCTAGATTTTGAACTTAAGATGACAATTTGAAAATATATATGTATAAAAATGCACTTGGAAAATAATACGTTTAATTTACTTTTCTTCAGATATTTCTTCTTATAATTAAAAAAAACATTACATGACAGCACTTCATTAGAATTAGATGATTGTCCGAAAAAATAAATGTTTTACAGTACCTGGAATCTTGCGATGAAACTTGCACATTAATATAAGCTGGATTTTATATATATATTTTAAAACAAAGCTCTTACAGCAATCGACGGCATTTACAAAGAGCTTAAACGAAACACACATTTAGATTATCACTAGCACAAATAAATAACTTGATGCGAAGAAGCATTTGATGATAGAAAAACTGAGGTTCTACTTGTAGGCGGGACACACTCGTCGTCGTAGAAAACTAATCGTAGAAATGGATGAGGCACACATTTTCTTTGTAGAAGATACGTCGTCGCTGGACACTGGCTATTTTTGTTGATCTCAGGGCGAGCATCAATTTTCTTTTCTTCATGTAATTCTCTCCCATTAATTTTGACACAATCCTGGTCCGATCACTCATACATTTTGAAGGAATCACTGCTGGAGCCGCTATAAATTTTGAAGTAATCCCGGGCGAAATCCCCATAAATTTTGTAGAATGGGGGTTGATGGAGATTGTTCATCCCGAATCTACACTGGTTTGCTCTTACGCAGTGGGCTGGTTGTCTAGGGGGGTAATTTCGGATTCCATATAATGTTGTTGATGATATTCAAGGATGAAGCTTGCAGTAGTTTTACTTGTTTATTGAGAGAGATGATGAAGAATGATAAGTATTTACACAATGAAAAGTATTAGTAAGTTAACCAGTTCGTCAGATAAAGTTAGATGGCTGCCTCATTTAACCCATATTGGCGATGGGCACTGGAACGCGCTCGGGCGTTGAAGTTTACTTCCGACGCGGGTAGCGAAGGAGAAGAGAAGCGGAGAAAGTGGCGGCAAAAGAGAGAAGAGAGCGCGAAAAACGAGCGTCACATAGTTTTATTCTCGGATAGGTGGCGCTGCATGAGCTTATCACATGACTCTGATTCGTGGCGACATCTATTGAGTATCGGAGGAACTGGTTTTACAGTAGATTGAAAAAATAAAATTATTTGCATAATAATAATTGGATGGAAAATCCTACATATATATATATATATATATATATAAAGACAAATACTACTATATACTGATAGATACTGACAAATTAAAAATCTATAAACTTTTCTCAAATAATATTATTATATTAAATTTTTAAGAAGAGCAGTAAAAATATTTTTTTAAATATTAGAAAATCACTTTTAAATTAGGTTGTTTTTATAATTATAACAAAACGTCTGAATGTAAACCAAATAAATTTGCAGCCAATATTTCAGCTTGTTGATAGAAGAATGATTCAATACCTTTATACTGCAGCAATCCAGAATCTCGCTTTTTGCATTTATTTAGGATGAAAAATATATAAAACAAAGTTTTGTGATAATTTCTCATTCAATTAAAAAGTAGTATATTGAGTAAAATGAAAGTTACTTAAGCTTATGAATCATAACACTTTTCACAAACGTAGTGCAAAATAAACGAAAATAAGGCTTGTTTACATCGGCGGATATCACGTGGTCAAGTTATCATATGATTGTGACATCACATGAATTTAATCTACCGATACTCCATCGGACAGATGAAAGTTGGGGTATATGGCTTGAAATGATAAGAAAAAAAAAAAAAAAAACTTGCAACAATTGCCGGAAGAGTCTAAGCGTTATGGCGTGGGGAATGTTTTCGAACCATTTCCCGGGTGTACTCACCCATAGCAGAGGGCACGATGGATCATTGGAAGTACGTAGCTTTCCTTTCGGTCAATGTACACCCCTTAAATGCAAATTAATTTCCCTCGCCATGATGGCATCTTCCAACTAAACAATGAGACATGCCGTAGAACTCGCAGTGTATGAGCATGTTTCGAAGAGCACCGGTATGAGTTTACAGTACTCTCCTGACCCCCAAACTACCCAATCCCAATCGAGAATTTATGGGACTACCTCGATCTGGTTGTTCGCGTCATGGATCCTCAGCCGAGAAACCTAGGGAAGCTACACAAAGAACTGGAGTCAATATGGCTCTACATCCCTCTGTGAGCACTTTCCAGAACCTCACGGACTCTTCTTGGCCATCTTACAGCTGTTTGCAACGAGAAAAATAGATATTGTGGCTTTTGACGCGGGATCACATTAATGTGACTGGACTGTGTATGGTGCATTACAATAAATAATCTACATTTCCTTAACATCGACTTAATTTTTCCTTTAAAATATTTCTTAACAAATATTGAATTTATGTATATAATATTTTATCGGCTGAATTATTTAATTCAGAACTAAATATGTAATACTTTTTTCTTTCAGCAAAATTCTTAAGTGATTTCTTCAACGTTGATACACAGTCACATTTTTTTTTTATCAAGTCAAAAGCATTATAGCGCTAAATGAATAATCGAAAAGCACTTCAGTTGAAAAAAAAAAATCAGCATTTGGAGAAAACTTATTGAAGTCTAAACTTACTCTTGTCACACAAATAAAGACAGGAAATGTACTAATTGATCTATTATTATTTTTGTATACATTTTATTAAAATAAAGAGGTCTTGCATTTGGATTGTGTAACATTTATTGTGAATACATCGTTATGCAACAGTTGAAACTAAAGTTAACTTATGCATTATGTTCTATCAAGCAAGAGAGAATTAATAAGGAAAACTTAAGTACAATAATTTGCAATATAACTTAAAAATTTAAAACCATATTGATGATAAGAACAAGTGGATGTTTATTTATTTCGACTAAAAGGGGGATATATATATATATATATATTGTATTTTCAACAATTACATTTGAATCTGTAGTCAAATAAGCAGTTTAAATAACTTCAAATGTTATTTCAAGACATAATTTTTTTTAAGTTGTTTATTGTTTAAACCATGAAACGCAATTGTAGTTCGTTTTTGAATATGAATTGTAAGAGAATATAGTCTTTATTTTTATTATTCTACTTGAAAATTTTGAATAATGTCGGTATTCAATTATTGTTGTTCCTGATTATAATTGTAATAATTGTTAAATGATTCCCAGTAGAAAGATACCTTTAACGAACGTAATTTATTACCCTTTTTTGCCCATTAACAAAGTCTGTTATGTAGGAAGATTAATGTGCGTTAAATCTGTCGGGGTAAATGTCGGTTTGGGAAACGAGTGTTAATTAAATATTTGTTAAAGATTTTTGTGTGAGATATACTATTATATTAATAGGGAGATTTTTGAGAGCTGTGTTGTATATGCCAGCCTTCAAGTAATTTTTGAATAATTTTTTTAAAAAAAAGTACTTAAAGATTTGATTTCGTCTTGTTTACAGAATTCATTTTAGTCTAGTCGTAAGTATTTTAAAAATTATTTCTAAATTTGAGATATAAATTATGAGAAATTAAATATATTTCCTAGAATTATTGTTAGGAAACGTTTTTGATTGTCTATGTCGTAGATGACCCAAGACTACGCTGGATGAACTTTATCAATGTGTGGAAGCTCTAAAGATTGACCTACCACGAGCAGTCATTCAAAACCTCTTTGTTTTAGAAACATATGGTAATAAAGATTACTTCAGATGGCACCTTCACAATGTACTAAATTCCTCTTGTTTGACAATTCGAACAAAGTTGTAATTTGTATTATTTTACTTTTATTCTTAACGTTACTTATGCAATAAATATGTAACTGCATATCTTTTCTCCTTCATGGCATTGTTTTTCGATGACCTATGATAGATTAGCAAAAAAATTTCCGTAATCATTTTCCTGAATTTTTAACTGTTTGAATTCTACATATTTGCAGCTGTAAAGCAGCTGAGTTTAAGTAATAATTTTTGTATGTAAAATTTTTTTAATAATTATAATTGTTAATTGCAGCTTAATAATATTAAACATTATCTAATACTTCGAAATGCATTAGGACTGATATTTAAGCGCAAACGAATTTGTTGATATTCATTTCTCTCGAACATTCAGTTTACGAAGCGAACTTTTAACTCGCATCTGGCAAAATGTAAGGGTTCATTCCTACTACGATTAGTTGAGTGGCATCGAGAAAGGCAGGATCTGGTAGAAAAAAGCGACAACTGAGTTTGTGTAGCAAAATCGCTTCGTTATATTTAAGTTGTTTTTAACTCTAAAACTACATTTAGAAAGACGACTTTGAGCTCAGACAAAAAAAAAAAATTGCTCTATAAAAATAAAAGTAAAGAATAACCTACTTAATAATTACATTTTTTTTAAAATCAGAAATCATTATTATAAATTTAAAATTGAATAATATGTCAAAATTGATTAATATAATTCATACAACACACACAGATTAAGATTTCAAAATGTACATGAAATCTCATGCATGAAAATTTTAAATCCAACTTTCAAATTATTGTAAAAAAAATAGATGATACGGTTGCTTATAAACGCTCGAACTTAGAAGCAATACGAGCTCTATGGGCGATGCGGTCGACATTGTTTTCGACGAGGCACGGGCTCGAGCCTTGTTATCATAAAAGACCTGCAGTATTCCAGGGCTGATCCAAGCTAAATCAGTCCAAGTTCTCCGTCGGCATAATGGGGAAGTTTGGAGAGGAAGGGACCAGATACGGTGTCGTCCTCGTCATTTGACCAAGTCCAAAAATACGAAGTCTGTCACGAATATCCCTCGTGTTGCTTCACAAGGTGACGTTAATAAGCAATCACTTTCTTCGCTACTGGCGATGGACCTCGTAATTTTCAACCGCAACCAATGACGAGGATGATGTCAGAACTCTGGTACCTCCCTCTCCAAACTTCCACAACACGCCATTAGGAGGACATGAAGCCTCGACAGATTTAACGTGTATCTGTTTCGCTATATTGCGGGTCTTGAGGAGCATCAGGACTCGAACCTACAATTCGACGAAACAACATCGACCGCGAGTTCGTAACCATGATCCCTAGACTACCACTGTCCGTGGAAAATAAAGCGGGAAACGAGTATTAAATGAAAGAAATCTACGGTACATTCAAGACCGCAAGCTTAGACTGTGCTCGTAAAAACAGACGTTTCAAGAAAAGCTTATCATGCATTTTTTTTCATTAAAAAAAGTGATTTATTTTTTCAAAACTGTGTATCATATTTAAAAGATAGCGTGTTAATGAAATATATATCTGTACAAAATGTTATGTAGACATTCACATGGAAGCCTTTTTGCTTCTGAAGAAATTTTCGGACATACAAAATTTTTAACATAGAATGTGTTCAGTCCTTCTACAGATTATGTAACGATTTTGGTAAGAATGGTCAAATATCTGAAAAAAAAAAAAAAAAATCGATCTTTTATATCCATCTTAAAAAATCGACTTCAAAATATTAATTTCTTAGCACATGAACATTAAAAAAATCTACATTATAAAATATTATAACCATATTAAAGATGAGGCACAAAAAATTGGCTGAATATAAAACTAAACAGACTAATTATAGATGTATGTACGGTTAGAAGTCTACTCGATAAGAATCAGGATGAGTATTTTGCAATAAAAATAACGTCAAATCATACATTTCTCCGATAATATTTTGACGTGTCATGTCTGAGAAGCAGCAGCACTTTGTGTCAATAACGAAGTGACTGTTACTTATTTTATCAAACATGAAATGACGAAAGTATAATGCTATTGTCACCTGTCAGATATATTCATAATGATTATGCGATATTTAATAGTATGTTATTACAAGTAATCTATAATTACATACTATTAAACATCACATAATTATTATGAATATTTTTCGGGTAGTCAACAGATAAAGAAAGAGAAAAACACAAATATGTGTACATTTGTATTAACGAATATGTATTTTTTTTATTAGAGAATAAATTCTTATAACATTTTGTCCTGAAGCATAAATTTTCAGCACAGAACATGTTTTGCGCATGATCTATTGATTTTTTTTCTTTTTAGACGTTATGCAGTTCTGTGAACGTCCACATGCGTCGAATCGCGTCAAAATTATTTAGCAGTATGAAAAATGCAAATTATATCTCACCATAACTGATAATATATGTTTATTAAGGGATTAGAACTTAGTATACACGTTTAATAGAAGTACCCTGCACTTTTTATTATGTAGTACGGAATAAATTTCGTCTAATGGAAAAACAAGATAAGAGAAAAAGAAAGGAGAGTGGAAAAGATACATCCTGATAGATAAATTTTAAAACGGTCACGAAAAATGCGTTTTCTGTCGAAATTTAGATACATGTGAAGTATATATATCTAGGGATGGGGATTGAAAGAATAATCTGCTCTTTCAAACTACTTCCCCTAAAACGGCGAGAACATTCGAATTAGCCCGAAACTTGTTCTTCGCTATTTCGAATTTGTCATTACCCTCAACAAGAGGGTAATGACAAATGACCTTTTATTCACAAATATTCTGGACAAGACGAAACACAGGTTGTAAAACTTGCAAAGATTAACTGCAAATTGGGAAATAGAACTTGTACAGATTAGAAACGCAAAAGGAATAAATTCAGCTTTTGCACAGATGAGAAGCACAAACAGATACAAAACACACACAGAACTTTCAATAACGTTCAGCTCAGAAGCTTACTAGTTCACACAAATTTCCAAAGTAATACTTTACGCGGACTCCAACATCTTGGTAGTCCCGAAAGATTCCACGGGGGACAAAAGTCTCTTTCAGGCAGATTCTCTCAACCACTCTACAGAAAGATTCCTCTGCAGACCATCTCGACCAATTCCGAATTTATATCTGTTTCAGTCAGATGTGACGTAGCAGAGAATATTCAGGAAAAATCCATAGCTTTCCTCCTAATCGATATTTCGACAAGATTACAGCATCTTCAGGACCTTTCATTTTGTCACCAATAAGGAGGGCAGAAACACAAATCTAACATTTAAAAAATAGCCTCTAAATGGAGAGTTTTCAACGCTTTTTGAGTAAATTTGGTCAAATAAGTTGGAATTGAATTTACACCAAATTGCTGTGGTTTATTTTTAATTCAAAAACATAATTGTCTTTTTTTTTTATTCCGATCGACTTTTTTAACTATAATATTCATTAAATGAACAATATTACACATATACACTCATGGACAAAAAAAATTAGCTCACCAAGAAGGAGTCGTCAAAATGAAACGAAATTTTACATACGTAATGACTACTTTGATATAAGTAAATGATTAGAAAATGAAAGGAAAAGGATCATTTATTTCAGAGAAAAAGGCAAAAGAACGGAAGATTTAATACAGTGTTGAACCCCCTGTAGCACAAATGCACGATGCGATACGATCGGGCATTGAGGCATACTAGTTCTGTATGATGTCTTGAGACATTTCGTTCCATATTTGCTGTAACCTTGCCTCTAGTTCGTTCAAACTCGTGGGATGCCCACCTCGCCGTCCCAAATGATCCCAGATATGCTCGATTGTAGACAAATCTGGGGATCGGGCAGGTCAAGGAAGGGTAGTAACAGTGCGGAGATAATCTTGTGACACCCTTGCCGTGTGAGGTCGAGCATTGTCTTGTTGAAAACTGGCTCCTGGGAGCCATTGCATGAGTGGCAACACATGTGGTTGCAGGATGTCATGGACATACCGCTGGGCTGTCATGGTGCCACGGATCAATACAAGGGGTGACCGTGTATTCTAGGCAACGGCACCCCATACCATCACACCAGCTGTGGGAGCGGTGTGTCGCTGTTAAGCAAAGGCAGGATTGAGGCGTTCACCACGGGTTCTCCACACATGAACACGATTGTCATCACTGCTGAGATTGAACCTGGATTCGTCGCTAAAGACGGCATGGTTCCATTCCGCTGCGTCCAGTTCCCTCGCGCGCTGCACAACTCCAAACGGAGGCGTCCATGGGTGGGCGTCAAGGGCAGCACACGTAATGGGCACCGCGATCCCAAATGTCCTTCAGCTAGGTGCTTTCTTATGGTTCGAGAAGACACAGGGGCCTCTAGTGAAGGTGCTACGTGTGCCTGGATGACGGCCAATGAAGCAGTTGGCTGTACGCGTGCATTTCTTACGATGTGGCGGTCTTCTCGAAGACTGGTCTGTCGAGGGCGTCCTGAGCCTGGTCTTCGCGTAAATGACATCTCTATAGAATCCACTGGTCCCAACACCTCCTCACAACACTATCAGAGCGGCCTAATTGACGAGCTACTCGCCTAGCTGACCCCCCAGCTTCCATCATGCCGATGATTCTCCCCCTCTCAAACTGCGACAGCTGCTCATATTGTCTTCGAAAACGGCGTAATGGCATGTTCTACCTCAGCTCTTCCTTTGTAAATGATTTAGCACTCTCAAACAAGCTTTGGTTACCTGTTTTATACTCCATGGAGAACGACGTTAAATGCCTTCTTCCGGCTGTACGTAATGCGCAATCACGCTGCATTTCTAATCGTTTGCATATCTCCCCGACATGTATCTTCATGCCAAGTTTCGTTACGATCCCGCAATTATTTCTTGGTGTGCTAATTTTTTTGTCCATGAGTGTATAACAATTAAATAGTTGTGTATTAAAATTATATTCGTACATGTATTACTGCGTGTTATTATACATGTAATGAAATCATCAATGATCAGGGAAAATTTCATTCAAAAAAGTATGGCTGGTTTAAGGAACACCAAAAAAAAAAAGAATAATTAGCCAAAATCCTACCAAAAGATTTTACTGAGAGTCTCCCAGTAAAATCTTTTGCTAACTGCAAAATATGCAAGGAAAAATAAAAATACTCCTTTAGACTACTTGTTCTAAATAACATTTAATTAGGCGTTTAAAGCTATAGATTATGTTATAAAAAGAAAGACACGTAACGTAAAATAAGTTTCTCAGTCATATGTTTAATCTCTCTGTTTAAACCACGTTAAGTGTGCTTTTGCCTGGTCATTGGAATTCTATTGACTGCCCTTCCTCACAGCACCTACTGCGCGCGTCTCCATGACTTGCTTTACGATTAGTCGCCATCTCATAACCAAATAGCGAGACAGAATATTGCATTTTGAGTATATTTCCCAAAATAAATGTTTTTAAAAATTAAAGAAACGAATGGGAAGAAAGTTATGAGAAAAAGCAGCAGGGTTTATACTAATGTTGTAGTTATAACTCTCCTAGTTTTAGGCGAATAAAATGGAATAAAAATTTAAATTTTTCTCCCTAAAAAGTTGGAAGGTTGCCCTTCCAGCACTCCAATTACGGCAACTGGTGATTACAAACCCAACCTTCCAGCTGAAAGTTTCACTCTTTATTGTTGTAACTGTTCTATTAAAAAACTAAGTGTTCTGATCATATTGATAGAATGTCACCACGGCATCCTAGTGATCATGGTCACGAATTCGCGACCGACGTTGCTTGAGTCGAGTCGTAAATTCTAGCACTGATACTTCTAGAAACCTATCGTGTCGTCGTGCGAGATTATAAACGTTGAATCTATAGAGACTTTAAGCCTTCTCGATAGCGTGATATGTAAACTTTGAGAGGAGACGTCAACTCAGATGTCGTCTTCTTCACTTGACCGTGGGTCGAAATTAGGAAATGCAAATCACCGATAACACTTATGTTGCTTTTAAATGCGAAGTTAATAAACAATCAATCAGTGCATTCCAATTACTATTGTTTGCGATGTTTTCATCGATTATCTTTTTATCACATCGATATGTTCGTATTGTTTTGGAGATAGATGTATTAGATTAATAGTTATTGTAAGAATGGTATAATAGATATAGTTTAATTAATTGTCAGAATATATTTTCATCTTCAAAAAGCATTTCTTTCTTGACTTATGATAGAATTTCAGCAATTTTTACGACAATATTTTTAGTTCTTTCAATCTATTCGGTAACACCAAATTTAAAAAATTATTGCAGTCGGTATATATATTGGATAATAATTGATTTAAGCAAAAAAAAAAAAAAATTGTGAGTGAGCCGGAGGAATCGTATCGTTGGCGGCTTCTTTTGCAATTACAAACTCTTCACTTTGCAGTAAATTATTTTTGTTACCTATCCTTAGACACTTCTAGTCTTGTATACACACACGTCCTCCCCTTATCGGAATTCTTTATTAAAAACCGACAAGGGGATAGACAAAAAACTAATCTGGAACTTTTCATTTTAAATAACTAATAATATTTGTTTAAACTGAAGAGTTTAAGGTTTTGTAAAATTTCGCAACGATAATAATAATATCATGTTATGTGCTTTTGACTAGCACTCAGTTGAAATAATTTAGCGTAACTTAGGTTTCGTGATTTAAAATAATTTCACCAGACTTTCTGCATTGACTGGATCTTTATTAATCGTGCATCATATAGCAAGTCAGTACAGCAAGTGAAAAATGGTTTTTTAGAACACAACTTTTTTAAAGGAAACTACAGTTAGGTTTACAGTTAACATAGATATATTAATAGAGGTATAACAGGAAAAATACAAAAACTGAAATATAAATTACGAGAATCATTTTAAAAATTAACACTAATTAAGTGTATTTAAATAAAATAAGTTTAACGTTTATTATTTATTCAAACAGAATTAATTTAATTTCGTCAAAACTATGCCAAGCAGGCTTCAGCTGATTTTCTGAAAACAGCTTGACAGGTGCAGCACTCTAGTGGCAAAATAATGAATTGTTGTTGTCCTCACAATCGCATTAGTCAATTACAAATAATTAATTTAACTATTTTTGTTAATATAAATTAACTGTACATACATGGATTAAATATATATAACACCGGTAAAAAACGAGTTTTTTGAACATGGGTTCTCTTTCAAACTTCAAAAACATTTTGTTAATTGTTAATTTTTGAAAAATAATAATTATCAAAAGAGAGTTTAAGCAATGACCCTTTCACCTTGGTGATGGATTTGGCTACCATTTGGCGACTTGCAAGAAAACTTGGCTTAAAATTTAATTCCTTAAATACTTAATTTTAATAAATAAATATATATTAGTTATAATTAAATTACTGTATTGTCATCCAAAACAATCGCGTATAGAAAATTTCACATAAATTGAGCTCTTCAAAATGTGAGAAGAAAGCTATGAAAATTTCGAGCCAGACATACATTGCGAGTAAAAGAAAACCCATTAAAAATATAATCAACATATTTTGAGATTATATCTGTAGATTTCTACAGCTAAAATTAGATCATTAACAAACATTAAAACTCATATGCTCAGAAAGATAGATAAAAAAAAAGGATTGTAAGAAACATAAAGAAATATTAGTACAACAATGTTTTAATTCAGAAACTAGAAATGCAGGTCTAAGTTAATTAATCAAATAAAATGCTACGTAAAAACATAAGGTTGCAATTTCTCTTATTTAGATTCAAATCAACAGAGGCAAAGGCCATTCTGTTGTGTATACAAATCTGAATTTAGAATGAGTATCTGTAAAAAGAGTCTGCGCTGTACTGGATTATTGCATCTACCAATTCGGTTCTCGGTTCAATACTACCAGATCAGTTGAAAAGTACTCGGCCTACCATAGTAAAACACATTTTTTTGGCAAAATTAGTTTTTTTTATTCAACATAATTCCCTTCAAGGGTCATACACTGATTACAGCGACCCTCCAACTTTTCGATACCATTTTTGTAGTACGATTTGTCCTTTGCTTCAAAATAGGCTCAGTTTCGGCGATCACCTCTTCATTCGACGAAAATTTCTTCCCAGCGAGCATTCTTTTGAGATCTGAGAACAGGAAATAGTCGCTGGGGGCCAGATCTGGAGAATACGGTGGATGAGGAAGCAATTCGAAGCCCAATTCATGGATTTTTGCCATCGTTTTGACTGACACGGTGCATTGTCTTGGTGAAGCAGCACTTTCTTTTTCTTCAAATGCGGCCGTTTTTCGGCGATTTCGTCCTTCAAACGGTCCAATAACGCTATGTAACAGTCGCTGTTGATGGTCCTTCCTTTTTCAAGGTAGTCAATGATAATTATTCCATGCGCATCCCAAAATACAGACGCCATAACCTTGCCAGCCGACTGTTGCGTTTTCCTACGCTTTGGAGCGGGTTCATCGTGTGCAGTCCACTCGGATGACTGTCGATTGGACTTCGGAGCGAAATGATGGAGCCATGTTTCATCCATTGTCACATATCGACGCAAAAACTCGGGTTTATTACGCTTGATCATCTTCAAACACTGCTCCAAATCATCAACTCGTCGTTGTTTTTGGTCAAAAGTGAGCTCGCGCGGCACCCACTTTGCACAGAGCTTTCTCATACCCAAATATTCGTGAATGATATGATGCTGATATCTTTAGAGTGTCTGCTATTTCATTCAATTTCAATTGACGGTCATTCAAAATCATTTTGTGGATTTTTTTAATGTTTTCGTCGATAACAACCTCTTTTGGTCGTCCACTGCGTTCACCGTCTTCGGTGCTCATTTCACGACGTCTAAACTTAGCATACCAATCCTTGATGGTTGATTTTCCTGGGGCAGTGTCCGGAAACTCGGCATCAAGCCAAGTTTTGCAAAAAGCAATATTTTATCAACACGCGAAATTCCTTTTTATCCATTTTTTTCACAATAACAAAAGTTGCTTCACTCAAAATGCTATAATTCACAAACTAATGATCCGACAGCTGTCAAATTTATACACGCATCTTTTGAGGGTTAGAGCTAACTAAAAAACATATGGATTTAATTCTAGTAGTGCCATCTATGTGTCGTGTCAGGACGGGGACTTTTCAATTGACCTGGTAACCGCATGGAATGTATTTAGTATAATTGTATATAGTAATCCTAATTATAATATTTCAGTTAAACTGCAAAACGTATTTTACCTATTAGTAATTTTTAACTTATTTTACCTATAAATTTCTTTGTAGCAAGATAAAATTGTTTGACTTTTCTTTTCCACCTTAACTAAAGTTTTTGAGTAAATTTAATTTCGAGCATTTGGAAATATATATTTTCTTCACTAACTTCTCTCTCTCTCTCTCTCTCTCTCTCTCTCTCTCTCTCTCTCTCTCTATCTATCTATCTATCTATCTATATCTTTTTACCGGACTGTCTTTTAAATGTCGCCAATGGAATTCATTGATTAGTTTTATTAACGTCGCACTGAAAGCAAAACGAGGACCTAGTAATTTTGAGCCTCGGCCAAGTGACGAGAACGACACTTACTTGACACCTAAAATGGATGACACTAGAATTGGTAATCCCACGCCAATTAGTAAGGATTTCTCGAACCTCATCGTGATTCAAAATTGCATGGTGTAGTGGTCGTGATTTGTGGACTTTGGTGTCGGAAGCGTTCAATGAACGAACATATTAAGGCTTGTAGTATAATTATAATTAACTCCAGATAATTCTTTAAAGACAGTTGCAATTTACAGAAAAATACATCATCATTTTATAGAAAAATACTTCACTATCAGAAATGGGCCATAAGGAAGTATATATTTATATCTATCTAGATAGTGTATATATATATATATAGGTATATATATACTATCTACATATAACACATCAATCAATAATTCCCGAGACTAACCCAGAGATGGCACTCGTAGTAAACCAGTAACCAGGTCTTTCTAGAGTACTAACCTTT
>BMAW01021023.1:0-12721 GCA_019974015.1 Nephila pilipes | reverse complement strand
AATTAACAACAACTACTTCAACTCAGTTTGTGCTTTTAGAATGCCAAACGGAGTGCTATCTTGTACAGTTGAGCTGCTCATTCATACTGGATAACAGCACGGACTTTTCACATGTCGAAATTTCACGGACTCAGCCATATCTCGGGCTCGCTAGTCTGCTGCAATTCTCCTTTATTCATCATTCTACTCATGATATTCCATTTTCATTGAAGCTACTTCCGTCGTTGAACCAGCAATGGATGCGAATTCTTAGGACTGTTTGTTTCATCTGGTGTACACCGGGCTCTATGAAAAAACGATGAAACTTGCTTCGGGAATATTCTTCGTACAAGCATCAGATTTTGTGTGACAGCGATAATAATTAATATTATAATGCAAAATTTATTAAATAGTTTATCATCTTACAAACTACACTCTTTTTTTTTAAAAAAACTTCAATTGCGTATTCTTTGCCTCTTACGAAAATATTTAGGGTTTTTTTTATTCAGCCTCATTTTTGTTGCGAATGAAACAGTTCAAAATTTGCCATCCTTAAACAACAACTACTACAAAAATGAAAATTACTTTTTAATAGAATTCCTTTTACGAAACATTTGTTAACTTGCTTATGAAAGTGAGACATTTCAATGTATATATTTTCAGAGATATATTGAGAATTTTTAACTGTTACACAGTCGACAGTTCGAAGTTTCTCAAATCTTTTTTTATGATATCTAGTGTTACCTTTATAATTACTATATTTGGCAATGCTTTCGAAAATTTATTTTATTATGGAAACTAGAATAAGTCCTTTGATCTATATGCGAAACAAATCTTTTCCTCTGTAAAATATTTTTGTTTCCATGCCTCCGTAAAAATAATGTGTATTTGCGAACAAAATTCGAATGTTGTTTTATATCTTATTTACCACTAGATTAATTTCTGTTTATTTAAAAAGTATATAAACTTAATATTCCTTATTACCTTGGGAGTTGGTCGATGGCGTATTCTGAGCGTTATGACCGCACAATGTGTGGCAATCTCAGACCGTAAACGGCGGCAATATTTAATGAGACTGAATAATTGGAGCATTATTGGCATTTCTATAAAAATTCTAGGAATATGAACGATTTACAGTGGCTTACAGAATTACTGCCGTTAGCTAACTCTGAACTTAGCATTCTGAGTGAAGCTGTAAGAAAGCACCTTGTTGCTGGTGCGGCCATGGCTTATAATGTACTACTGTTGACCGACTTCTTTTTAAAATAAGCATTCTGGGCCACGACATCTATTTAGAGGCAGTTTTAAATGAACCTTATTTACTCCTTCATTCAATTGATATTAATTAAAGATTTTCGAGAAAACGTCGAGGAACGAGTACGGACCATAGCCTAAAATGTTCAATAATGCATAAATGTCACAGAAATTCTCTCCAACGCGTCGGATTACAATTGGCGATTGTGAAGATGGACCGTCAGGTTCAGAGTGAGGAAAGAAATATTTTTCATTCCGTAATTCTTGCTGCTAGAATGGATTTATACTAATGATATCAGGAAAAGAGGTTATATTGTTTAATTTATATTATAGATAGAAACTTGAGTATATTAAGAATTTTTTCCGTTCATTTCACAGCGAAGCACTCTTTTTTACATAACAATACATGAATTAGCCAGTATTTAGCTTAATTCCAGTTCTGATATTATATTTAAAAGGAAATGCAAGAATATCTTCAGTTGTAAAGAAAGCCACATGCACCAGAGATCATAATCTTCAAGAAAAGCAAACCAATCTTTCAATATTAGTCGTCTCATATAAAATGAATAATGCTTTCGACTGATTGGACATTATTTGTGTTCCTTGTGAAGTTTATTTTACGTGACAAAGTTTTGAAATCAGAATCTAATTATTGCTGTTTCAAGCTCGATATAATACAACAGTTGCAAAATATTTTTCATCCGAATTGCTTAAAAAAAATACGATACGATGTTTAATTTATACGAAAAATATCTTTCTTAGTTTCAACAATTCCTAAAGTCATCTGCATGCAATTGTAGTTTTTAATTTGAAAACCTTTTACAGTTGAAAAACGAAACACTAAAGAAATTTTCTTATAGGTAATATTAAAAGAATAATCGTAAAAAATATTTTGATGCGCTTCAAAGAAAAGGATTCGTACATTTATATTTAAAACATCTAATTCATTCTTTTACACAATACATGCATTTAGTATAAATTAATATTTTCAATTTAAATTTAAAAAAATACCGATTTTAGAGTAATGAAGAAGGCGAAACGAGAGACAAGGTATAAAAAGACGTATCGATATATTCCTTCTTTTAATAAAAGAAGTATTACTAGTTGTGTTGAAAAAAGGCTTTATTTATTCAAAATTTATCGCCGCACCGACTGTTCATTCATGATTCCAGTCGACTGATTGAATGCGGCTCAAGTATGCATCATTGCTTTTGGAGAGGACTGGATGAAACTGTTACGCTATAGGGTATGCCCTGCAATCACCATGTCATGATTAAATATAAAGAACATTTACAATATGATTAAACGCAAGGTAATAAAAGAAAATAACTTTTGTTACATTATGCAGAATTGGCATAGATACATGGATACACATACTAATAATAATGAGGCATGCAAAATGAAAAAAATAAATTCAAATTTGAAAATAATGCATGCAAAATTGAAAATTAGAACAAAATAATTCAATGTAACATATACAACGTAATACAAAATAATATAGATTCCAATGCAACATTTCCATAAGATAATATAAGAAAGCAAATTGCATCTAAACAAAGTAGTCAGTGACTAAATGCTTACGGAATCTGACCTTACGGCCGTATCTAATGGTGTTCTGTTACACAGGTTTTGATTTAGCAGATGGTGACTGCTCATTACTTCGCTGATATTCAGAATTATTGGTATTAGTATTAGGTGGCCAGATTTTCACATTCGAAAAGCGGGACACCATTGATGGAGGGGGGGGGGTCTTGATTAAAAATTCGGTACCTAAAATATACCTACTTTTGGTACCTAATTAAATTACGTACATAAATCCTCTAAATAACTTATTTGTTAACCTCACTTGTTCAACTATATCTAGCTTGCAGTACAATGTGTATCGTATGAGAGACAGTTACAAAACTCAATATGCGAAGGCGTTATTTCGTCCACGAATAACAAACTCCTAACAACCCTCACACTTCTCCTCTCTAAAATTCCCCTCCATTTTCAAATTTTGTATGAGACGTAATTCCTTTATAACATTGTTCCAAATGATGCTAGATTGCTAGCGAAACATTTCGTCATAAGAATAAAATCTGCGGAAGTGTGCAAAGTATTCTCTCTTCATTTTACAGCTACAAAATATTTTCGTAGTTGCCAATTCCGAAAAAAGCCACTGTTCATTAAATCCAAACAATGGGGGTCGTATTTTAGTAACTTATCAAGGCGAAATTTGATAATCAGTTATCAACAAATATTATTATTAAAGTTTCACATTATAATATATACAAAAATAATATAAAACTCATATCATGGTGAAATAGCTTCATGGAAGCCGAAAACCGTATATTCCCGTTCTTACCCCATTCCCGAGCAAATCGAGCATTCTTTCTAAAAAACGGGATATTCTGAAGACCCCTCGGGATAAATTGCTCAAACGCGGGACGTCTGGTCACCTTATATTAGTACCTTTTACGAGTAGGTGCGGAGATTTAACTTGATCTATGGTTGGGGGTTTAGTCAATACGATCACTTGCGACTACATTGTAGGGTACTCGCAAGGTGGTACCATAAATATGTTGTGGAAAGATGCCTTGAATGTTCTTCTTCAGCATAAACCAATAAGTAGAAAGTGAAGAATTTTGTCCCATTTAATTTGGTTGTATGCTTTAATAGAACTTTTGAGAGGACGTTGAAAGCGTTCAATAATTTCTTTCGCAGAGGATGATATGCTGCGCCGCTAATCTTATTGCAGCTTAACATACGGGTTAGCTCTCGGAATAAATTTAATTGAAAATATGTACCTTAATCAAATGTAATTGTGATTGGACATCAAAACCTAGAAATCCAGACATACATCAAGGCACGAGCAGTTGTTCCCGCAGTCATTTCAGACGTTGAAATCAACTCTGACGATCCCGAAAATGTATTGATAATAGTCAGGCAATATTGATTGCCTTCAAAAGGAGAAAGAGTATCTATAAAATCTATGTGGATATGAGCAAAATTCGCATCGGGTAGGGCAAATGGTCCAATGGGAGATTTTTTATGACGCGTCTTTCTATCTTGTTGGCAATTAACATAGCTACGAACCATTTAGATTTGATATCTTTTCATATGCATGGCTATACAAATCGCTTCGTGTTTAAATTGATGGAGGCTGCAATACCAGGATGGGGAAAACTTGTGAAGCATGAAACAATAAGTGCCTCATGCTCTTTCGAACAAAAGATTGAGGCTGTTCTTGAGACATATTTCAATATGAATAAACATCTTCAAGAGGAAAATACTCTTCAGAAATTTTCATAGAGGAATTGTTAAGTTCTAAAAGTTGTTGAAGTTCTTTGTCAGTTGATAGAGTGGAAGCATATTCCTTAAAATCACTTATGACAGAAGGAATTGCATTTATATCATTTCGAGATAGTACGTATATTATTTTTTCAAGCTATTTGAGGGAAGGAATGCTTAAAAATTGTTGGATTATATGAAACTTTAAAAAGTAATACCTGCAATCTGATATCAAAAATTTTTCAGGTAAAATACTCCGCTGCGTTCCAGTTTCATCAAGCATTCTTCAGATGCAATGACGAATATTCGAGCCGCATTCAACCAATCGGTTCGAAACGCTATTACATAATTCGTCTCCCCGACGTGGCACGCAATTGCCACAAGGGCAAAAGGGTCAATTCATGACGTATTGTCAGGAAGGAGACATCCGTTGAGCGGCGAGTTAGAATATGGCCTTCAGCAACAGACTACGGTACTGTTCTGAACTCCAAATAAAGCATTTTCTTAATATAATTAGAAATTCTTCTTTAATAATAAGATGGAAGACAGCGATACGCCTTTTTAGACCTCGTCTCTCTTTATCTTCTTCAATACTCTAAAATTGCTATTTTTCAAAGTAAATTGGAAATATTAATTCATACAACCTGCAGGTGTGGTGTAAATGTAAGAATTAAAAAGTTTAAATATATTTGTTAAAATCATTTTCTTTGAAGCGCATTAAAATATTTTTTTACGATCGTTGCTTTTAATATGAACTATTAAAAATTCCTTTAGTGTTTCGTTTTTCAATTGTAAAGATTTTCCAATTAGAGATTACAATTGCAGATGACTTTAGGAATTGTTAAATTTCAGAAAGAAATTTTCGTATAAATTAACATCGTTTATTATTTTCTATGTAGATGGGGGAAAATGTTTTACATCTGTTGGATTATATCGAACTTTAAATAGTAATACAATCTGATATCAAAACTTTGTCACGTAAAACAAACTTCACAAGGACCACAAATAATGTCCAATCAGTCGAAAGCATTATTCATTTTATATGAGACGACTGATATTGAAAGGTTGGTTAGCTTTTCTTGAAGATTATGATGTCTGGTGCATGTGGCTTTCTTTACAACTGAAGATATTCTTGCATTTCCTTTTAAATACAATAACAGAACTTGAATTTAGTTAAATATCGGCTAATTCACGTATTGTTAGGTAAAAGAAAAGTTCTTCGCTGTGAAATGAATGGAAAAAAATCTTAATATACTCAAGTTTCTATCTATAATATAAATTACAAAATATATTCTCTTTTTGTAATATCATTGTTAAAATTGCATTCTCGCAGCAAGAAGTAAAGAATAAAAAATACTTCTATCCTCACTCTGAACCAGACGGCCCGCCTTCGCTGCCGCCAATTGTAACGCGTCCCATTGGAGAGAATTTTGTGATGTTTATCCATTATTAAACATTTCAGCCTATGGTCCGTACACGTTCCTCACAGCAATACTTGGTAAAAACAAAAATCCTAAATTACTCGCGCATCATATCAATAGACACATCACAAGCATAAAAGACTGGTTCTCCCAATGGAAAATTGTCCTGAATATTTAAAAAACGGAGGCCGTCTCCTTTGCTAAGTCACCCAGATCACTTAAACCAAAAATTTTCATTTATAACAAACAAATTCCCTGGTCTCAATCACATAAATATCTTGGAGTCATTTTAGATAAAAGTTTCACGTGTAAACAACACATTTCACACATTAATGAAAAATTCCGAATTGCCGCAAGACATGACCTAGCAGATAATGCGACTACGTTTACACCAACACGCCTCGATCCTGATGCCTCATCGGAAGAAACTGAAAAGTTCTTCGTTGAGCATTCAAACGGGGTTCGCAAACTCATTGAACTCCGTGATCGCTACGCCCTCTGGGCAAAGAGATTGACCGCTGCCTCCACTCAGCAGCCCTACGATTTTGCCAAAGCTCATACCGAATTAGGCATAGTCTACGCTCCGCTTTCGGCTGTTAAAGGAAAGTTAAATGTTCCTTTATTCAAGCTACCGGCCACAGATGCCATTCTCGATAAAATTATCGAGGCAGTGAAAAAGAAGGCCGAAAAGCGTGCAAAAAAGGTTGCGAGAAAAAATGTCATCCCTTCTCCCACCAAAACTCCGGAAGTGGGTGTGGCTTTGGAGAAAACTCCGATTCAGGGAGGAGCATCCTAAGGAAAGAACCAATCCAAGAAACGTTCAGCTGATGCTGTCGGATTTCACACTAAGATCGGTAAGAAAACTTTTTCTACTGTGCCCACGGTCCAGACGAACCCTACAATAACTAATTCACCCATAGGATTACATAGATTGCATACATAGATTACAGATCTCAGTGAGGAAGAGGACGCTGAGGAACCAGCGATCCCCACCACACCTGTAAACAGAACTAAAATCCCTTCTTTCTTTATTACTCCGAAGAGAGATTGGAGGCAACTCCTCTCCTTCGATGGACTTGAAGCGCCTTCGCTGTACAGCAAGTTTAGCGGCCGCTTCCTCCGTCTTACTGTTAAACATGAGAGGGAGTATAGAAAACTTGCGAACTTTCTACGCACTGAAGGCGTAGAGTTTGAGTCATACATGTTAAAATCAGACAGACCATTAAAACTAATTCTCCGTGTTCGGGCTAGGTACATATAACCATTCACTACGTACACGTTCCTCGACGTTTTCTCTCTGGGTCCTTCATTAGGGTTGAAATGAAACAGACCATGAAGGAAATCTTTAATTAATATCAATTGAATGAGGAAGTAAATTCCAGTTCATTTAAAACAACTATTTGTAATAGATGCCGTTTCTTCAGACAGCTAATTCTAAAAAAAGAGTTGACCAACGGCAGTAATTCCGAAGCTGACATAAGACGAGTGCAAGATGTTGAAACCTTTTTAGAAATGCCTTTAATACTTATCATCACATATTGCCGCCGTTTACGGTCTGAGATTGACGTTGACGTTGACTTCTGCGGGCGCCTAGAGCGCGGAGCGCTCCTCTAGCCCGAATCTTGTAAAATAAATGTTCCTTTGGGTGAAAATGGGAATTACATTCTTTTATGTTGTTTCCTGGATGCTGATAAGAACTTTGGGTAATATTCGGCGAGTAGAACTGTTGTTATCTTGAAAAAAGTCACGGAGACACTAGCGATTCCTGGTGGCTATAAGAGACTTTAAAAGATGCTGGATGCTGTTGTTTGAAAAGTGTTCTTGGGAAGGAAAATGACGTGGTGCATTCCTATTGGTCGAGAGAGGATGTACACTTAAACTGCTGCTATTGGCTGCCCTTGTTGTTGTCAAATCTTGCATATATTTTTATTTATATTTAAAAGTTGATATTAAATTGAATTAAAGGTTTAATCTCGATTATGGGGGGTTATGAGAATCAGAGAGGATTTGTCTGGGTCTTTTTATAGATGGAGTAATAACATAATTTTCAAGATTTTTAATATTAATATTATCTATGTTTTGTAGGGAATTAAAAAAGGCTTTAGATAATGTTCGCACATGTGTTTTAAAGGTTTTAATTTGTAAAGCTTTATTTATTTCTGAGTTTTTCATGAACATGGTAGCTTTTGCAATCATCCTAATAATTGAGCTCTGGGAATTTTCCAAAAGTTTTAAATTAGATTTGGCGCAGTATGCCCAAATAGGACATGCATATGTGAGGACTGGGCGCATGATAGCAGTGTAAATTAGTAGTTTATTATTGATATTCATTTTAGATTTTCTATTAATTAAAGGATAAACTTTGTGTGATAAACGTCTGAATTTTTCACGTGTGTTAATAATATGTTTTCTCCAGGTTAGATGCTTATCGAATGTGAGACCTAAATATTTGGCGGAAGTATCCCAAGGAATTTTTTTGTTGTAAAAGGTAGGTGGGGGTGGATTTTGTTTTTTCTTAGTGAATAGTACTGCGTTAGATTTTTCAACATTAATTTTTATTTTCCATTTATTGTAATAGTTTTCAAGAATATAGAGATGTTTGTTTAGAGCAAAAGTTACTGATTTAGGATTTCTGAATTTGGCGACAATTGCCGTATCATCTGCATACATGTTCAGGCTGGTGAGGCTGTAATTAGGGATATCGTTAACGAAAAAATTAAATAAAAAAGGCCCGATTAGACTTCCTTGAGCTACTCCAGCATTAATTTTTCTAGAAGTTGAAAGTGTATCGTGAACTCTGACCTGGAAGAATCTTTCGTTGCAGTACGAATGAAGAAGTTCAATGAGTGGGGGTGGGAAGTTGTTTTTGATTAGTTTATAGGTTAGGCCTTCTAGCCAGACTCTGTCGAAGGCTTTGGCTATGTCCAAAAAAACTGCTCCGGTGGATTTTTTTCGTTGAAAACCAGAAGTAATAATTTCGGTGAGTTTTAATAGTGGGTGAAGAGTAGATAGCTGGTTAGTGAAGCCATATTGGTTAGGGTTAATGAGATTGTTATCAGTGATGAATCTGTTGAGTCTTTTCAAAATAATGGATTCTGTAAGTTTGCCTAATGTTGGGAGGAGGGAAATTGGTCTATAACTATCTGGTTGGTTTGCCTTTTTGCCTGGTTTGAGTAAAGGAAAATAATAGCAGTTTTCCAAATTTGAGGGAAATGATTGAAAGTGAGAATTTTGTTAATAATAATTGTGAGAAGGAAAATAATTTTGATGGGCAGATTTTTGAGCATTTTATTTGTGACATTATCATGACCAGGAGCTTTTTTGTTTTTAAGTTTTTTGATGTAGTCTAAGATATCTTGTGGGGTGGAGGGTTCAGTATTATCGTGGGGAGGAAGGGAGGAGAAATAATTTTGAATTGTTTGTGTGACATGTTTGTCAAAATTAAGATCTGTACTAGGATTATTTTGAAAATTTTTTTCGAGCTGATCCCCTAACACTTCAGCTTTTTGATCGTTAGTTATTGCAGTGCCATGTTGGTTATTGAGGGGAGGGATAGCTGATCTTTTATTTTTAAAAAATCTAGTAGTTGTCCAGAGCGAATTATCTTGTGTGTTTAAAGATTCAAGTTTTTGATTCCAGGATTTTTGGGTAAATTTGTGTATTTCTTTTTTAATGATATTTTGTGTTCTATTGAGTTCAGTTTTAATGTTGGGGTTAAGTGATCTTTGATATTGTTTACGTAAATTATTTTTGAGTTTCAATAAGTTTTTAATATGGGAGGGAGTGAAAATATTGTTGGATTTTTGAATGGGTTTAGATGCTGTTTTATGTGAATTAATAATATTATCAGTTAGAGCTTGAATATTAGTTTCTAGTTGTTGGGTGTTATTGATTTGGGAGAGACTTAAAAAGTTAGTGGTGTCATTAAGATGTTTATTGAACGCTGACCAGCATGTATAGATGGCGCTGGTGTTGATACTGTATGGAATTTCGTATGAGAATTCAAGTAGAATTGGGTTGTGATCTGAATTTAATTCGGGGATAGAAGTAATTTTGTGCGGGTGATGGAATTCCCTTAATAAAGCAATGTCTATTGTGGAGGAAGAGTTATAGCCGAATCTAGTAGGGGTGGGAGGGAAAAGAATTTTAAGATCGAGTTTATTTGAAAAGTGTTTGAGTTGAATACCTCTAGTACAGTTAGGTGCACAGTTCCAATCTTTATGATGAGCGTTGAAATCGCCAAAAAGAATGCAGTTGCTATTTGTTTGTATTAAAGTTTCAAGGTCTATTGTGTAAAGAAGGGGATCAGAATTAGGAGGAATATAAATAGAAGCTATTGAGATTGGGCTTTGGTTAGGTGGGGTTAAGACTATAATAGTGGTTTCCACCCACTGAAGGGGTGGGGTAGGTAGGTTAAAATGTTTAAGTGAGCGTTTAATTAAGATCATCGTACCACCGGAAGCAACTTCGTTTGTAATTCTGTCATTACGATAGTAAGTATAATTTGGAACAAAAATGTTGAGAGTGGGTTTAAGGTGAGTTTCTTGTATAAGAAGAATGTCAGGTGAGTGTTTAATAATAAACTCCCGAAGCTCAACCATTTTAGAAGTGATTCCATTGGCATTCCAGGAACAAATCTTAAGACCCATTGGGTTAAAATTTAGGTTTGTGCTATTAATCGTCATTATTATTATTGTCCATAATGGCTTCGAGTATGGCGAATTTCTTATTAGCACTGCCTTTGGCAGCTTTGATTTTTGGTAGATTGGTGAGTAGCCCTGGGAGTATGAAGAAGATTTCTGCTAACTCCTTAAGTTGGTCAATAGCATTGATGAAGTTTGTCATTGGATTATTATCGTTGCGGTTGTTTATAAGAGTTCGGTTGGTTCTTTTGGTGTTTAGATTTTCTTCGTTGGTGGGCTCCCTCTGTTGAGTGTTAGAGGCGGCACTTGCATATGAAAAGTTCTCTCGAACAGGGTTATTGATTATGATCTTTTTGTTGACTGTAGATCCTTTTGGAGGTTTTGGGAAAGATTTACAGCCGCCGTAGGATGCTGCGTGGCCTTTAGCATCACAATTGATACAGGTGATGTCTTCTATTTTGCCATTTATGGTGCATTCTCTGGTGGGATGGGCGCCGGAACATTTCAAACATCGAGGGGCCATATGGCAGTTCTGCGAACTGTGATGGAAAAAATTACAGTTAAAGCACTGTGTGACTTGATTGCTTTTATAAGTATCTATGGTGATGGATATATAGCAGAGTCTATTGATATCGTAGATTTTTTGGTTTAGTTCATTTCTGGGGAGGGTGACCATGAAGATTGGAAGTGGAAGCTTAGTTCGCCTATTAATGAGTTGGTTAATTTTTGTGGGAATGAATCCAAGTTCTTCGAGCTCTTCTTGAATATCTTCTATTGTTGTATCACGCGGAAGACCTTTAATAACAATTTTAATTGGTCTATTATTTTTTGGTTGGATAACATAGTATTCGAATGGTTTATTGGATAAGGAGTTTGTCAATTGCCGGTACTCTTCAAATGTGTCGGTGTATAATTTTATATACTCTCCAGAGAGTCTGGTTCTTAATTTTGGCATTTCCTTTGTTAATGCTTGTAATTGGAGTCTGTAATTCTTGGTAATTTTAAGCATTATGGGCGGAGGTAAGTTTTTAGGAGTTGTCAGATTATTAGTAGGCTTTGATTGGGTGGGAGTTCCGATTTCATTCGATGGTGTTGGATTTTCTCTTAAAGTTAATTTTTCAAATTTATTTTGAGTTTGCAGAGGTAAGTTAAATGAAGGGATCAAATTTAGTTTCTTAACCGTTTTATTTTTGGGGGGAGTGACAAAGCCGTCAATATCTTTCCGTTTGTGTGAATTTCTAATTGGAGAGGAAGGGGGAGTGTGATGGACAGGGCAGCCAGCAGTATCGCAAGGCGCTAAAGAAGTGTACTCACCCTCCAGTTGTTTAAGTTGATTTTCTTTTTCCAATATCCGGTTCAGAGTTTCAGTGTATTCCTGGCATTCCGTGTCATAATTAAAAGAGTTGAAAAGAGCAAGCTGATTTTTGTAGCCTTCTTTGATCTTTGCACAAGCTCCAATTTGATTTTCAATTTCTCGTCTTCTGATGCAGTGGGTGGGGAAGCCTTCAGAGAGAGATGGTGAAGATGATCTTGATTCGTCGCTATGTTCCATATCCTGATTGTCGAAATTCGAAGCCATGGTCGGTGAAGGGTGTTAGAGAAATTTTTGGAGGATTCCCTCGCAAGATAGCACTGAAAAGTGCTGCTTAGGTATTTACGTTGCAGTCAGTGAAATTTCAGATGAACAGAACAACAGATTAATACTTTTTCTTTGTTCGCTTCGCTTATCTCCGTACTCACTTCAGCATTCCAACGTGACCACACCCAAAAAATCCACCATTTCATCGAATCAAAACCCGGTCTGAGATTGCCACACATACTGCGGTCATAACGCTCAGAATACGCCATCGACCAACTCCCAAGATATAATAGAATATTAAAATTATATATACTACTTAAATAAAAAGAAATTAAATAAGTGGTAAATAAGATATAATTGAATTGTGTTCGCATATACACATTATTATTTTTACGGAGGCATGGAAACAAAAATGTTTTACAGCGAAAAGATTTGTTTCGCATATAGATCAAAGAATTTAATCTAGTTTCCACAATAAAATAAATTTTCCAAAGCATTGCCAAATATAGTAATTATAAAGGTAAAACTAGATATCATAAAAAAAGATTTGAGAAACTTCGAACTGTCAACTG
>BMAW01021018.1:18123-39566 GCA_019974015.1 Nephila pilipes | reverse complement strand
AAAAAAAAAAAAAAAAAAAAAAAACTATTGAAGCTTTCGGACTCAGATGATTCAATGTCGAACTTACCAATTGAGATTTTAATCGGCTCAGATTTCTACTGGAATATCAGGAATTCTGAACCTCCAGCCAAGCTGTCGGATTCTCTGACCTTGATTCCATCTACATAATAAACCCCAATCACAAGCAACAGTTTCCTTCATTCCTACAGTTCATAATATTTATGTGGACACTCCAACTCAACATTTGGATGATGTGGTGCGTGATTTCTGGAGCTTAGAAAGCATTGAAGTACAACCAATTCAAGAGGGAAAAAAAGCTCTGAACTGTTACTCTGAACTCTTGACAAACTTTCATTAATTTTTTTTAAAATCATCCATGGTAGGCGAGTAGTGAAAATACCATGGAAACCTGAAGCTCATCTTTCATCAAACAATTGTGTGGTCGCAATTAGACGCTTTAATTCTTTAACTAGAAAACTAGAGACAGACACAGTTTTTAATCAAGAGTATTCTGAAATCATGCATGATCACATTGATAAAAAAACAAGTTGATATCGTATCACATGAAGCGCACAATAAACCCTATCCTGCAGTAAAGAAAATTGCAAATGAAGAAACCAAGTGTTGTATAGTTTTCGACGCATCTTCCCATTCTCCAGTTCATCCTTCTTTAATCGACACTCTTGAAATTGGACCAAATTTACTTCCTGATATCATTGCTACGTTATTGAGTTTTCGCCTTTCAAAAATAGCAACTTGGAATTTTATTGCCTCACGAATGGCTTGGTGGGAACGCCTGATAGGAATATCAAACAATATCTGCGAAAGGTACTCGGACGAGCAATTTTAGATGAGGAAAGTCTGGCCAAAGTCCTTGTTGGAATAGAAGCCGCTCTAAACAGCCACCCATTGGTCTACGAAGAGGGAAAAGACGACAGCTCTGCAGCCTTAACACCAGCTCATTTCTTGACAGGACGAAAACTAATGGCTATTCCATCCAGCCCGGATAATGACACAAGACGTAAGAGAATCTACAAGCTGCAGCAGGTCTTACTTGACATTTTTTGGAAAAAATGGACAAGGGAATATTTACTTCAACTGCGTTCTTTTCATTAAGTTCGCAAACATCCGAGTTGGCGATATCGTTCTCCTGCAAGAAGACATCCGACCACGGCACATGAGGAAGAAGGCCAGAGTGATGGACCTACACCAGGGACGTGATGGGAAGATAAGATCCTGCGAATTGAGGGTTAATGATCGAAAGGTAATCCGCCTGGTATCTCTGGTCATACCCCTCGAGGTTGACCAGGGTGGGGAGGATGTAGGAAACGAGACTGTATCAAATATTTCTGTTGCGCCGTTGGCAACGGCTGTGAATATTTAGTTATGTTTTGAGAAGAATAAAGTACTGCGTTGATACTTTGAGTCTTATTTAACTAATACCAACGAGTCCACTACAATCGGAAACCACTTACTTACTGCTCACTAAATGTATGCAGAAATTGCTCTTCCTGTCTTTAATCTCATTGCGGCATAAGAACACCAAATTATTAGACTTCACTCATCTTCTTACCTTTTATTCACTACACTTCAATACAACAATGCTAATTTACGTTAATTACGGTTTAATCACATGAATGGTGGTATAGCACAATTACATTTTTGTACGTAAAAACCGACGAATATCAAGCTGCATTATCGTGCATTAAGAACCATTTTGTGATCACCTTCAAGTCTACATGGACACACACTGTTTGTTTCAACAGTCTATTTACTGCACCCATGTAGAAAGCTGCATACACTGTTTGCCCAGTACCAATTGAATCATCCCCTCGCATTAAGAGGAAGCTACCAACATCTCTTCATTAGAGATTTCTGGATGTGTGATTATGTATTAACGTCGCACTGAGAAGCAACAGGTGGACTACTGACGGCAGACTTCGTAATTTTGAACCACGGTCAAGTGAGGAGGGCGACACTTAAGTTGCCACCTCCCATTCCAAACTTCCACGCCGCATCAAGGGTGGACCACACTCGACAAAAACAATGCCGAGCTCAAATCTGCGATCATGACCACTAGGTTATCTCAAACACTGATATTTCTGGAAAAGACGTATTTTCGCCTCATGCAATTTTGAGCCTTAATTTTTCATCATCTTATGTGAGTGTGTGCACATCCTCCCCGTATCACCTCTCCTCTCATCTTCCCTCACATCACAAAAACACATTAGCTCCAGATGAACAATTATAAGCGTTTTACAACTTTTGATTAATTATGTTATTATAGAAGATTTGCCACATCAAAAACAAACTTTAGGGCACACATTGTTCCAATTATGACTCCACTGCGATTATAAACAACTGACGTAACGAAAATGCAGTATCATGATGGGAGCTCAGTATAAATTGATGAAGCTTGTGAACCATTTTAAGAAGACTGGAGTTCATGCTTCTCTTTTCAAACACAGATGGCACCATATACACCGATTTTGTTACTCCAGTCTTAAAACTGTTTAGCCATACTTTCAACTAGGCTTTAAAATTTTAAAAAAATTCTTAAATAGAGATTTTAATAGACATTAAACCATTCTTTTAAACAAATAAAATTTATTAATGACTTGAAAATGGTGTCAATATTACCAGTGTATGTAAAATAGTATTAAATATCAATTTTTTGCAAAAATAATAATTTTCTTAATTTACATTTCTCATAAATTATCTTACAGCTTTTGGTGTTTTATCATATTGGTTAAGAACCTTTTCACACTAAAAACACAAAAGATACTGGCGACAAATAAATATCGTATTTTGAATACATGGTTAAGTAACGCTAATGCCCTGTCAGAACTTTGAGAACTGATATATATATATATATATATATATATATATATATATATATATATATATATATATATATATATATATATATATATATATATATATGTGTGTGTGTGTATAATGATATTAGTTTCTCATAATAGTTTGGTTTCCAAATTTTCCCCTTTCTCTCATTTAAAAATAAAGTGTTCAGTCTTTTTTCATGATACTATTCCTTTTTAACTAAATTTATGCAATCATACGCTCTTATAACCTGCAATATCAGCTATTCCCACGGCATCAGACCTATTGGGACGATCCCTACTGCACTTATGTCTGCACTTAAATTCTCTCGAAATCCCTCCATTCATCACACATATTGTGAAAAATCCCTGGTATATAGCTTGTTGTGCTGCGAAAAGGCTCTTTCTCATTATCTTGTGATTTTACTGTTTGTTCTCTTACTCTTTATCCAAAGGTGGGGTTATATCTTCCGCCGTGTGGAAATGGTCTCTCTTTCTCCGCTACAATAAAATAGATAATTAAATATAAAATTGGATTCGACTGTTTTTGAAACTTAATCAAATAATAATATTTAAAAGAAAGGCATTACACACACACACATAATGTGCAGAAACCCTATTAATCCTGAAAATGTGAATGTAGAAACACTCAAATCATGTTGATCAAATAAAAAAGGAAGCCAATAACCACAACCGTCGAAAAATGTTTTACGAAATATTTGCTGGTACAATGCAGATTCATCTTAACGCCTTTCTGTTGTTTTCTCTCGTGATAGAAATATTGAATTTTTATTTAGTACGTTTTTCGAACCGTATGTTAATGAAATAAGGGATGGGAAGAGAAAAGTAGAGTCATAGGAATCTATATATTTTAGAGAAAAACATATTTTCAAAAAATAAGAAAACTATTGGTGTGCTCTCTAAATGAAAAAGAATTTTATTCTTGCGGTTTTTCAAATAAAAGAAATGAATAACTTTTTGTTTTTTTAAACGCAGAGAAAAGAATTTTTTCTTTATTTTACAAATCAAACCGTTTGTAAGTTTTTATAATGTTACATAAAAAAAAAAACACAAGAAGCGGGAAGCATTGTAAATAAAGTTAATCAACAAATTGTACGAAAAATGGGTTGTTCAGAATGATTCATCTGCTTTCAAAATTGTATATTTTCAAAAAAAAAAAAAAAAAAAAGGCACAAAATGATAAGCAACACATGGATACAAGGGAAAGTAAAAAACAGAGATGATCTTCATGAAGCTATTTCAGGAGAGATGTTTTGAAACTTTGACTGAGCTACCTCGTTGTTGGATTGATCGCAATGAACTAGAGGAAGTCACGTGATATGGTCCCTTCCGATTTTATTTGAATTCAAACAATAGATTTCTGCAGCTTCACAATCAATTGCCACTTATAGTTAACAATATGTTTGGTAGGAATTTATATATCGAATTGACATAATGGGTGTAACTAAAGGAAACTATGTCGAATACTTGTAAAAAAGAGCTCCCATAATTTCCCATTACATTCATGTATTGCCCATCATTCTGTGTCTTCACGTATCAAAATACATTATTTTGAAATCGGATGAATCATTTTGAATAATCTTATAAAGGAAATATTTTGTCAATGTACTGCTGTTGGCATTCAAAAAGCTTCCATTTGTTCATATGTGTACAAGTGTTATATTCATGTGATATCCATTTCCTGACTTCGCCATGCAAGCTATGGTGAAGATCAGGAAAGCATAGCGCGACTTACTACACAAATGTGAAATGTAGAAAAGAGACCGCGGAAGGAAAGCTAGAAGTTTTTTAGGAGATAGTTTTTTAGGGGATTTCTCCTCGGATTTTTAATAATCAAACAGTGTTTTGTGAAACTCGTGATATTGATAGTTATTTTAATAGATTTGAAAGGTAAATTTTACATAACAATTTTATCATTTTTTTAAAAAAGTGTGCGCTCAAATGGTGCCTAAAATTTTTCCGTTTGTTTAACAAGAAGCTCGAAAAAACATTTGCTCTGACACTTTGAATGCCACTAAAAATGACGCGAACGTATTGGAAAGGATAATAACATGTGACGAATAGTGGATTTTTACTTGTGATTTTGAAACGAAGCCCAATCCATACACTGGAAAGACCCATCCTCATCCAAAGCCAAAAATGCACGAATGAGCAAATCAAAATTCAAAGGAATGATGATCGTTTTTTTTCTGCGATATTCATGGGTATGTGTCCCTTCACTAGGTTCTTGAAGGTCAAACTATTAATCACATTTCTACTTACACGTTCTTGCTTGAACTCCGTGAAAGAAAAAGAAATAACGACCTGAATTGTGGAATGACAAGTCATGGTTTCTCCACCAAAACAATGAGCCGGCTCATTCCGCACTGTCTGTCATTCCTCACTGTCTGTCCGGCTCATTCCGCACTGTCGGTTTCTAGACAAGTACAGCACCCCACTGTTAGACCATCCCCTTTATTCGCTTGATCTTGCGCCATGTGACTTTTATATTTTTCCTACGGGGAAATCTGCATTAAAAGGAACAAGATTTAAGTCGGTTGAATCTATGAAAGATAAGGCTGCACTCGTCCTAAAGGATCTGATCGAAGACTTCCAGCACAGTTTCGAACAATGGAAAATTCGCTTGGAGAATCTTAGGGATAGAGGAGGGGTGCATATTGAAGGTGATAATAAATAAATTTGTATGACATCAAAATAAAAAAAAAAAAAACCACTCTCGATTTCGAGATTTGATTCCGTAGTTTCTTAGCACTAGTATACTTTCGCTGAATAGAGTATACTTAATGTAACCATTTTGTTTAATATAATAGAAAGGCCATGTCTGGCATTGATTGGTATTCTTGAGAAATGTACTTTTTTTTGTATCAATGAGAACGGGCTCTCTTAATTATTTAAAATTCTATAGACATAAGCCAGAACAATAAATAATTGCCATCATTGGAATTGTATTTTTGCCTTTACATTTTCATGTCATTGATTGTTGCTTTTCCTTATCTGCGCTCTCTCAACATCTACTCTTATCTGTTGCGATATTCGCTCTCTCTTTGACTTCGAGAAGTGTAGAGTCCATTTATCAGTGATAGTGGTTTAAAAAATAGCAATTATTCAACGAAATCGTTCTCTTTTGCTCTTGTAGTTGTGATGAACGTAGATTTTATTTACACAACATTTGATATCAGGTATATGAGGAAAATAAAACTTTTCTGAGGATCAGATCCTTGGTCCACATGCATTAAATAAATGGATATTTTCTTTTTGACAACTACTTTTAGTCAAATTTGGCCTGATATTCAATTTGTTTTTCCATTTCTGTTCGAAGTGTTCATATTATTCATGTGTTCTTAAAATTAGTTTGTATTATTTCCAATCCGATAGGGCTGGTTTTGGATACAAAAATATACGAGTATATTTATAAATTTCCATTCGGCCCTGAAATGCAATAATTCAATGGAATACTTGGCGATATCAGTTTCGTTTAAAAAGATTTCTTAAGGTTACCGTAAAAAAACTATGGTAACCCAATGGGCGAAGTATCGTTAAGAAATTTAACCGCGCCATGTTGCCCCGTCATAAAAGGAATAAACCGTAATATATTTAATTTTTGTTTTATCTATCCTCAGACTATATGTTATGCATAATTTAAAATCTGGGAATATTATCTTTTCTTTGTTATGGCCATCTATTGATACATATAAGTAATGCGTAAAAATGTAACGTAGGGTTTCTTTTCTACCGTTTGAATTGTATTGTATTGTTCAGAAGTCATTTTGTTCTTTACCATATTTTCTTGGGTAAATATTTTTGATAAATGTATTTATATTTTTTCTGTTTCGGATTCAGTCAACTTTGAAAATACGACACTGAATTATCAAAAAAATTTCTTCTGTACTGTCTCCATTTCTGTAATCCCATCAAGGTCAAACACAGGAAACTTAAACTCAAACAGGAAACAGGAAATAAAACTCAAGAAACTAAAAAATATGAAATTTGGAAAAATAAATAAAGATAGATTGGAAGATCAGAAATTGAGAATACATAGATTGTTGTAACGCAGTCGGATTTTAACTTCTCTCTTTTGTGACGAATGTCACAGTTTGCACTTTTATGATTACTAGATGAGCAGTTCCTCGACACCTCCCTTTCTTGCCTTGATAATTCTGAGCTTTCACCTTTCCCACACTCTTTCCTTTTAATCTTATTCTTATTATTTTCTGCCTCTTTACTTAGATAGCTTTAAAATTCTTTTGTCTTAAGCGTTTTGGATTCTTATTAAAGCTTTTTCTGATAGTTCGGCAGTTTGTTAACTTCCTTTCATCTACGTTGCTTCCTTCCTCCTTTGGACTAAAGATCTACTCTTCTTTATTTGGAGGTTTTTGAGGTATTTCCTGCTTTGTCTCTTTCGTTGGCTTACTTCTTTTAGTTTTTCGTTCGTAAAAGATTCTTATTCAACCCTTACATTCTTTTCTGCTCATTCATTAAAAGAGCAACCATCATTTAACAATTCTTTCTCATGTTTCTCTTTGATCTCTCTTAAAGAATTTTAGTTTTCCCTTGTAAATTGGAACCCCTTGGCATTTTTATCACACGATATATAAAATTGAAAGAAAAACAAGTATTAATTCCTAAAACAGGAAATCATGACGTCATCTGAAGAATCTGAACGGAATAAAATGGGAACCATAGCAAAACTGCGAGTTAAGAAGAATCCCATCATGGTCCAACTGAAAATATATCCTTTTAATGATTTCACTTTGATTTCCTAAATTACCATATACCCTAACTATCACAGTAAGGAGTGCATATTTATGTCCTGATAAAATTCCATTTAATCTTTAAACTTATTCAATCATGCGATTTCCAAATCTGCTAATTCATCGTTTCTCACCCTTCGCAGAAGTATAGATAATTCCTACTGGACATTCAGTCTCTATATAAAATACCCAAAGATTCTTACATCTATGACCTCGTAATCTGAGTAATCCTTGCTTTAACATCCCAAACAAGGAACATTTTCGGTCACTTCGCTCTTGATTGCTTGTCTTGGTGGGTGCACGTGCATCGCTACCTTAATGTAGCTCACTCTTTCGTGTGATTATGTATATATATATATATATATATATATATATATATATATATATATCCAACATTTTTTTACACGATTTTGAAATAACACGTTTCATCAATACTCTTTTTTTACGCGAATTTTTTGTTGTTGTATGAATCCCAAAATATTTCTTAAAATTCTGATTTTCACAATGTAATCAAAAGACGATCGATTTATGCCCACACATTCGTGAGTGTCTTGGTCTATTTCATAGCTTGTTTTTTATTTGTATTCTGGAGTTACGGGGAATACCCGAATTTTATAATTTTTTTCTTCCTTTCGTTGTACTTCAACTTTAACACATTATTTCGTTCTTCGGGCTTCAATGCTTGATGGAAATTTTTTTTGCCATCATACGTCAAAGTGGAAGTTTTGTGGCACAAAAGTCAGCTGAAATTATAACATACAGTTGTGTTATGTTTTCTATATCTACTCCCGTCGCTACGCCTCTGGTCAAATGTATAGGGAAGGGGTGTGTTGACAAAACCGTCAATTCCCCATAATTTCTTTTCAGAAGGTGTGCGGAATGCAAACAACTTTTCTGTCGTTCCGGAGAGCTGTTACATTTAACATTTCACTTTAGCTGCACAAAACTGTTCCATTAAATTAATTAGCCCCACCGAAAACGGACTACACTCCACGTAAAAAAACCTTCAAATATTGGAGATTTTAAATAATACTTATTTTAATGCAAACAGAAACATCTTCAATCATTACAACAGTAGACCGATTAAAAATTTATAGAACAGCACATAATAATAATGTTTTTGTTGCCAATCGCACAGGAGCAAATCTCTTCCGTAATCACTTAAGCAAACGATTTTTTCGTAATATTTACTTTTTTTTTGAGACGCAAAGAACTATTCATTTATTTCTAACTTAACATTTACAAATTTAAAACTGAAGTGAGTGGAGAAAACATCGTTTGCTCCTTTTCTTCAAATCTCCTTACAGCTCCGCAGTCAAAAAATGACGAAAGAAGCCGCCACAAATGGACAGACAAATATGTTAGCTGGGATCTCATATACCAAACTTCCGCACGGCATCTTATGGAAAACTTAATAACCTTATTTAATGAGCAATAGATTAAATTATTTCTCACTCCGCGATCTTCATTTATTACATTTACGCAGCTAGAACGAGCTACTGCCTCCGACTTTGTGAACCATATCACTTAGGAACCAGCTGTCACCTTATACAGAGTATGAAAATAATGACATTATTCTATTGAAGGAGATTATATGAAATTCAATGAATTCTTGTAATGAATTTTTCTATTCAATGAGTATTTTTAGTGCGGTGAATTTTTCTGTTCAATTTTTGCAAGGAATTCTTCCATGTTAAGAATTTTTCCAAGCTGGGAAATTTTTTGAAATTAACTTTTCTATGCTATTAACTTTTGAGATGAATTGTTCTATGCTGCGAATTTTTGAATTATTCCGTAATTTTTATTTTTATTTTTTTGATTAATTTGAATTTTGTTCCATGCCGTGAATTATTCTCCGCTGTCAATTTGCCTCTTTTTTCGAGCTTTGTGGCTGACGTTGTTCAATTCAAACTATTAGATTACTTTTTATTACTCTTTAAACGGATATTCAAAAAATTCACAGTATAATGGTGGTTGATGATCATTATATGGAAAATAATCTAAAAGTCATCCTATGATGTGTTGTGGAAGTTAGAAGAAAGAGCTTGGATTGTTCTATGCCTTGTCACTTGACATTTGCAAAGTCCGTCTAGAAGAGTTCTCACGTGTCTTTTGAGCAATACTATTTCATGTCAACAAAACATTTCATTCTTTGATATGTTTAGTTTACTTTAATGACGGTATTTGGAGTGCAAAGAGAGGTTTTTTTTTAGACGAATATAGATGATTAATCGTTTGTCACATAACGAAGAATTTGAGCTGGTACCTCACTCGCCTAACTTTTATACAAAGCCACATGAAAGCTAGGAGACATAAACTGAATTTAATGTGAAATCTCTCATTATTTCATGACACTAACTTTGGTAGAATGTAATTCTTTACTGGATTTGAACGTGCCCGACTGCGAAATTCATGACCTTTACCAGTGTGTTACCACATGTCTACAATTTATGCTTTTAACAGAGCTCGTCATTTTGTGTTGTTTTTGTGATATCTTTCCGATTTAGACTGCGTGGTCCGTGGACTGTAATGTAAAAGTTATCTAGTGGGTTCTAAACATGTTTCTCCACATATTTGTGTAATAATGTAGTCTAATTCACACTAAATAAAGTAGTTTTTTAAAAGTTTCACGTTGAGGAAATTAAGAAAATAAAAATATATTTGATGAAGCATCCTTCTCGACAATTTATCGTTCTTGAAAACTACTAGACTCGTCACCAATAACCAAAATGTAACTCTTGACCAACATTAATTCATATCCAACAATCAGTGATTCAGTTGATCAATGCTGAGTTAATAAAAAGAAGTAATTAGTCAGTTTAAGCAGACAGTGCTTCACCAAAACTTACTTAATTTGCTTTCGAGAAATTATTCGAGTTCCAAAAGTTAGCATTTTATTGTTACTTTTTGAGCACAAATAATTTCTCGAAAATTTTAGTCTTTTAGCTCCTGATAATAATTTTAGCTTATACAATAGATTTGCTGATAAATAGTTAAACATCCTGACAAACGTTGAATCTCCTTCAACGTGATAGTTAGGAGAATTTAATACGCGGAAATACATAAGATGTGTCCTTTATTACTAAAGCCAGATGCGTTCGCGTCTGTGTACTTAATCTATATTCATGAGAGCATAGGCTGTTTATATTAACATGTTTCCATAGAGATGGGAATTTAATTTTATGGGATGTGTTTTACTTCCGGTATAATAATGATTGTGACAGCTTTAAGTCAGTTTATTTAGGTTTATTTCCTCAAAGAGAAGATGTATGTTATGAAGCAATTAATATTTAAAAAAGGAAAGTGCGAAATATATTTTTTGAATATATAAAAACTGTTTAGTTAGCGTCTTTGTATTATTCAATTATAAAGAAAACACATTTCTTTCATATATTTTTTTAATTATCTAGTATTAATAAATGGTAAAATTCCGCTTTTGTTTAAAATATTTTTACATTGTTTTAAAATATTTTATGTTTTAGTCAATTGTTCAATTATATCTATTTAGTGTCTCAAAAGTTGATCTTATTTTTAAATGGTATTTATTTTTATTGTCCCGAATTATACTACGTATGGATTTATATATCTGCAAAATCTCTGGAACTAACTATCTCTTTCGAATGGAAAAGTTATTATCTACCGAATGTTGCAACTTTAGTTCTATTTGATGTACACTTCCAGTTTCTTATAGTTGTTGGATGGGAAAATTGTTCATTTGAGTGAATAGCTCTTTTTGAAAGCAATATTTTTTAACTTATTTTATTGAAATATTTTTCGGAAAGTCGTATTTCAATAGCGAAATATACGAACTCAAATAAAGGTAAATAATTAAATTTCTTATAAATAATATGCATAATATGTACGTAATTTAGAAAACACGTTGAAAAAATCCATTAACACAAATATTTTAATAAATTTTCGTTCTTCCATAAAGGAAATAAATCGTTGTAATAAAAAAACAAAATTGTATTCAGAATTCCGTGAATATTTCAGGACATTTTCTGTTATTCTTCTTCCATGCTTCTGTCATTTCAATGCATTTTATGAAGTCAGACAATTGACTACATTGAATTGTGGCTTGTATGAAAAATTATTTGTCTTAAAGTTGTTGTAATTGTATGAATGTATTACTTAAAAGTGTAATATTTACATATCTTTAAAAATAATATCACATAGAAGCAACACAAGGGCATTTTTTCGGAAAACTTCGTATTCTAAATTTAAGTCACAACGAGGGTGAAGGGCTGAGACTTCCCTCTTCAACCTTCCACATTCCACTAACGGTTGGACTTGTAGCCTCAACAGATTCAATGTGCCTCAGATCACATGCTACATGGTAGATCTTGAGTGGCATCAGGGTTCGATGGAAACCACAAGTTCGCGATCTTAACTATTAGGCTACCGGGGTTACATTTGTGTTAGAGATATTATTTGCATCTTTGTGGAATTCTCTACGCAACCTTTACACCGATACAGAGATCATAATTAATCTTGTCTGATTTCAGACCAGTCTCTGGAATAATTAAACTTAAGCCTTCACTTGGATAACAATTCCTTAGAGTGGGAATATTTTCTGCATTGATGGGACCGAAACACGACATTCTTAAGTCCACTTTTGTATCTGCAAATACACTGGTGTTCAAAATTAAGAGAACTTTCCGATTGGGTTGATTATCTCTAAAACTACAGGATAGAAATTAAAATTTGATTTGTGCATAGGGTTGATATAATACAAAAGAATAACCATTCAATAGTTATATTATACACGCATGATCATAGGTAACACTAATCGGAGTCGCAAAATATGAAACAGAAGTTGCAGATTAGAACGAAAAAAAATGGGTTATGGTTCCCATTATCCATGAATATGGTTCCCTCTTATAAGTATATAGACCTCGCACCGTTATTTTATGCTGAAAATAAGGGAGTTTATGAGTTCCTGTAGCAAATAATCCCACTCGTTCAGCAACCCTGTTTTCGGGTCTCGGATGGTTCTCGGAGGTGTTGCGAATTGCAATTGCCCTCCCCAGAGCGTCTCAAGTATGCTCTATAGGATTAAAGACTGGAGGTCTGGCTGGCTAATCCATCCGGCGAATATCCTTACTTTATAGAAATTCGTCGACAAGATGAGCTCTATGTTATTTCGTGTTTTGTCAGCCATTAAAAGGAAATCAGTACTAACTGCGCCCCAAAAGAGGCGAACTTAGGGCTCCAAGATCTCATCCCTATATCCCTCAGCAGTCACAGTGCCTCTTTCAAAAATATGGAGGTGTGTGCGGCCATCCAATATGGTGCCTGCCCAGACCATCAAGCCTCAGTTGTCGTAATGGTTGCTTTCTTGGACATTGGAGGGCAGGTAGCGGGATCCTGGTTCTTTTCATATGAAAGCACGGCAAAAATCAATGGGTAGGCTGAACAGGGACTTATCAGTGAAGAGAACGGTCGCCTATAGATCCTTACTCCAATCTCTATGATTTCTGTGCCATTTTAAACGTACCCTTCTGTTCGCAGAACTGAGTGGGACACAACTAACAGGTTTTCTTGAAAACAGTCCTCTCTAGTGAAGACTTTTGGAAACGGTCACTCTTGAAACTCGGGTTGCTGTGGTCGCCTACAACTCATGGAAGACCTGAGAAGCTGTAGCATCTCTGTTACGCCTCGCTATAATGGACAAATGGCGATCTTCTCTGGTTGTCGTGGCTCTTAGACGACCTTCCTTGTCCAGGCTTTTTCTCGACGGATCCGGTATCCTGAAACTGTTTCCATAAGGTGGAAACGACGCTGGGCAGTAAATTGGAGTCTATGCGAATCTGGATATGAGACTGGCCAGCTTCTAGCCACCTCATTCCATCATTAAAATGTTGGTGTTAGTCAGTTTTACTATTTGAGTTTTAATTTAAGCGATTGCTGCGAAAGACACCAAGAAATTCTTCAAAATGTGCTAGCGAACGAAATGCGGAGTTTGGCATTCGTGCTCATAAATCCTGTTTCTCGACTAGTTCCCCCCCCACACACACAGGTGTACGCTTACGTATTCCAAATACAAGATTTGCATCTTTGTTTCGAAGCAGTATGTTTACATTTCATTCAATGCTTCTCATGAAATTCGACAAAATATGAAAATTTTCTAAATTTTAAACACCATTTTATATTTGTTAATTGCATTACAAAATAAATAAATATTCTCCTTTCGCTATTTATGTAACGGAATTTTCAATGTAAAATGACTTGGTAAGTTTCGGGCGATAATCTATTGGTGTTCTGGCACATGATCTAAATAATAACAAATGTCTGACTTCGGCATATCTAAATCAAACGACAAGATGCTGACCTGAATCTAAATCAATCTTTGTACATGTCATCATGTGATCAAATAGTTTCAGAGTTATTACAAGAAAATGACACGTTTTTCACTGTCTATTAGAATTTTTCTACCACTTTCTCATCAGAGAAATCTTTAAAAATTCCAACCTTCTTCCTTGAATATAATCTGAAACAAACATGCGTCTAATATCCGTGGTAACACCATTGTCGTTCTTATTAAGCTTCAATAAAATTGCTGGTATTTCTTCTATGTGGTTAAAATCCGAGGTAGCGTATTCATCAAGATGGCAAACTCGCTATGGGCGTTATTGGCATTAAGTTGAGGGTTGATGTCACTAAAGACCCGTGTGAAGATGGGCTGATTCACGAAACACTTGGTAGATGTCTCAAGTCCTTCCATCGTTGTAGTGTGCTTGTTTGAAGATTACGGTGCCAAGATGTTGTTCTTGACACTTGACTGAGGTTGAAAATTACGAGATCCGTCGCCAATAGTTTTCGCGTTGCTTCTCAGTGCGATGTTAATAAACAATCATAATCTATGTGGTTAGGTTTTTTAAAAAGACAATTGTTGAGAGAAGTGGGGACGAATTTATTTAGAGATGCATCAAATTACGAGTCTAATTTCAGTGCCATAACTCTTGAGTTGAATGAAAGGGTAAATAATGATGTTATTTGCTTAGGTTAGTCCTTGGAATGCTTTTTCTGTGGTTTTCTGTACACATTTAACTATGTACCTCATGAATGCTTTGGTGTATAATGCGCATAGTAATTTTGCTGTTGAATGCGCGTTAAATGTAAATAAATCAGTAATTATAGTATTTTATCTGAATCGAAATTAACCTTTCTACATCTACATCGTGTGGTAAAATAATTGTTTTCAAAATGAGAATTATTTTTGGAATTTCAGCAAAAATGTGAATCAAAGAATTCATAATATTTTGCTTTGAAATGAATCTAAAGATAGTAGTGTCTATTTACTATTCTTGTTTTTAATAAAAATAATATTGATATTTCACATGCCTTAAAAAGTGTAAAGTATATTATAATTGTAAATCTTCATAAGGGGTACCACTCCTAGATTAAAAAAAAAGAATATTTGTCTATATTTATTCTCAAAATTCTGAACTGATTCTGAAAAAAAAAAAAAAAAAATGAATCTTTTATCGAATGTTGCTTACAAATCTTAAGTTTAAAGTTTTGTTCAAGGAAAAAGTGCTTAGTCCTTATCCATGTTTGTGATATCCTGCGTACATGCAAAGCATCCGTGTTTCATCAAAATTCAAATATCTGAGCCAATAAATCGCCGTGTTTTGAGATTTCGTAAGATGGTAAATTTCCTTTTTTCATCCTTGTCATTCATCAGATAAGATCTCAGTTTATCCACTTTCAAGAGGAAGCAAAATCAAAAACATTTTCTCTGAAAGAGGCACAAAACCTCTTTTTAAAATTCAGTTCGGACAGTTTTATAAGCTTTGGATAAAAAGCATTTTCAAAATTTTTCTTTGCCAAGAAAAAATACGAAGCGAAAATTATTTGTCAAAGGAGTAAAATAAAGGATTATATATGTGCGAATATGATTAGAGAAATTATGTTATTTAGGCTTCTGTTATAAGCTATTATCAAGAATAATACTAAATGGAGGATAAAAGAAAAGCATTGACAGAAAAACCCTTTTTTCCAATATTGTTAAACTAGCAAATATACTCTATGAATAATTTTTTGAAAGCTTAAGATTAGTTATTTCTACTCCCCCCCCGTAATTCTTAGATGCAATTTATGATCTTAATTGCTTATCAGAATTTCAAAAACATAATTCATTTTAATTGGTCATTTTTATACTTAGGAATGGTTCGAGCCCTTGTACAATAAGTTGCTGTAAATTAAATGCCCATTTCTGCAAGAAGTAAGAATGGTTTTCATTTCTTTTCATATTTCATAAATTGCAAGTTTTGTCAGAATTCTGTATTTTTTTCTTTCCCTTGAAATGTTATATACCTAAAAATATTCAAATGGTAATTATAAAAATGTGTGACAATGAAGCAGTCGAAAAGGGTCATTGCATATCGAAAAATATTAATGAAGTATAGTAATTCGTAAAGGGTCAAAATTTCTGCATTCTCATGTTTCAAATACATATTCTCATGTTTTGTTCAGTATTTTAAAAAATGCAGTGTCAAAATTAATAATTAAAATGAGCCCTTTCTAATACTATCCTTCCTTTCTGTTATAAATCACTTTACCAAATATCTACGTTCTGTCTCAATACTACGAGTATACTTGAGTGTCATTTTCAATACCTAAAATTGTCTACGAAATCATTTTATATCGTAAAACTCGTAACTCAGGAAGATGACTTGAAATAAGCACTTATTGGAAACGGATATCAATAATATAGATTATGTGTACAAAAAAGACAAATACATTGGTTTGAATCGAAATTAATTGTAGGATTTTCCAAGGAGAGATATTTCTTCCTTCTCAGAACCTAGTTTATTTTCTAAAAAAAGAATTTTAAATTGAGATACCTAACGATTTTTCAGAAATCGATTTTACTGTGTTGAGATCAATAATGCAGGTAACATCGCGAATTTTAAGAAAAGGCTTAAAAAGACATTTTGGGTTTACAAAGAGCTTACAAACGGATTTAGAAAAGAAAAATGCATGTGCAGTACACAGTTTATATATTAATATAAATTTAATTTACATTGATGTACGAATGCTTTGTATTTCGTTAAGTTGTCTTGATGTAAACTAAAACAATAATCTAAACTCATTTTTTAACTCTATCTTCAGCATTTTCTTTCATAATTTGTATTGTGAATTTATATCAGAATTCGTGAAGTTCCCATCAACTAATAAAGGAATCGTGATTTACGTAGATTAGATTAGAATTAGTGAAGTGTAATTAATAGAAGTGTGAGGAATTGCTTATATAAGCAGAGAAGCGTTTAATACGGAAGTTGGTATCCTAGTCAGATATTAAAATAATGAGGTGAAGTTATCAAGTGAAACACCTGTATGAAACCAGCGCTTCAAGTTCCTGATATACCCAATGTCTAGAAACCTGCTATAATCTGTCCTGTCAAAACACTTGGTAAAAATTCCTTACCATCTGTGAACTATCTACTTCCAATTCTCTTCTTCCAGTTCTCAGCAAAATTATCGAGCACTATATTCATAACAAGGTCAACTGTTACCTCTCTAAAAATAACATTCTAATTCCACATTAACATAGCTTCAGAAAACAATACCCTGCTCAGATTAGCCAAGCTAATAACTGATGGATTAGAATACAATACTTACAGTAACTATACAGTTCTATTACTCAATTCAAATGTCATATGAAAATAGACATATCGTCTTCTATGAGAAGAACTTGATCATCAACTTTTATATACATTAGTCTTTTGGAATTGCCACTTATAACGTTGTTGCAATTCATTTAGGTAACCATGATGCCGCTTATTCCAAATGAGTAACATGGTCACTCTTTGCCATGTTTTGAAGGTCACCTTCTTCAAATAAGTTAGATTAGGTTCTATAAAAGAATTCATCGATCTTAACGAACTGACATTATGTCAGAAAGGATTAGGAGGAAAAGGAAAACTTATCGACAAAGTTATTAATAAACTAGAAAATTACTATGGTATTACTTTTCGAATCAATGCTGGTGATTGGTCCAGATGAGAAAGTTCTGTAATAGCAGTATTTCGTCATAGCTGTTCACTAATGGATCAGCAAATGCATGGACAGTACCCAAAAAGACAATTTAGTGGGTCCAAGTATCAAAGAGCTATTGTTTGCGGAGCAAAGATAAATGAAAAGAGGAAAAGTCTCTCTAAAAGTATTGTTAATTACATTAAATCTACATTGATTTTAGTGATCACAATTTGTTTTAAAAATATCTTTATTGCTAACAGAAAAATTCCATCCAAAGTTTCTATGGTTGTTCGTGGAAAATAATTCCAAAAGATTTTTTTGTGGACCATGAAACATTTGCATTGGTGACATATATTCCTATTTACATTTTAATGGTGGTTATAAGAGAATACTAAAAATATTATGCAAGGTGTTTCGAAGACCATACGCAAAAATTGAAGAGGTGATAGAAAACATCTAATTTTAAACATAGGTAAAGAGGAAATCCACCACCTTCATAGGAAATCTACGATCATGACCACTAGATTACCTCAGACACTGATATTTCTGTAAGAGACGTATCTTTGCTTCTGGCAATTTTGAACCTTAATTTTTTGTCATCTTATGTGAGTGTGTGCATATCCTCCCCGTTTCATCTCTCTTTTCATTCTCCCTCACATCTCAAAAACACATTAGATCGAGATGAACAATAATTATTGTAAGCGTTCTACTACCTTTGATAAGTTATGATAGAAGATTTTTCATATAAAAAACTAGCTTTTAGGGCACATATCGTTCAAATTATGTCTCATTGCGACTATAAACAACAGACGCGACGAATATTGAGTATCATGATGAAATCTCAGAATAAATTGGTGAAGCTTGTGAAACATTTTGAGAAGACTGGAATTAATGCTTCTCCTTTTTCTACACAAATGGTGTCACATACGCTGATTTGTTGCACCAGTCTTAAAACTGTTTAGCTATACTATCAACTAGGCGTTAAACATTTTAAAAAATTCTTAAATGGAGATTTTAAAAGACCTTAAATATTTTTCTAAAAAAAATAAAATGTGTCAATGTGTTAAAAATAGTATCAATACTGCCTCAATATATCAAAAATAAATTATGATAAAACGTAATTTTCTTAATTAACATCTAACTTAAATTATCTTATAGCCTTTGATGTTCAACCATATTTTTAAAAAACTTCGTCAAGCTGCAAAAGCAACTCTAGTGGTTCTTCATAATCCCCCTAACTTCCCCACCAAGAAATATCTTTAAATAAGGACCTGTTTACACTAAAAATACAAAAGATACTGGCTGTAGATATAATTTAAATCCATGGTCAAATGACACTGTTAGACACCTTGTCAGAACTTTGACGACTAATTTGCTTAGCGTACAAAAACCCTATTAATCCTTAAAATGTTGAACGCAGAGACGCATAACTCATATATATTAAATAAAAAAGGAAGCCAATAAACACAACCTTTGAAAAATGTTTTACGAAATATTTGCGGGTACAATGCGGATTCCGTTTAACGCCCATCTGTTGTTTTCACGCGTGATAGAAATATTGAATTTTTATTAACACGTTTTTCGATCCGTACGTTTTAAAATGAAATAAGGGCGGGAAAGAGAAAAGCAGAGTCATAGGAATCTATATATTTTAGAGAAAAACATATTTTGAAAGGATAAGAAAAGTATTGGTGCGCTCTGTACCTGAAAAGCAATTTTATTCTTGTTGTTTTACAAATAAAAGAAATGAATAACTTCTTGTTACCTTTTGTTTCTTAAATGTGCAGTGAAAATAATTTTTTTTTATTTTACAAATTAAAACAGTTTATAAGTTTTTATAATGTTACATAAAAAAAGCACAAGAAGCGGGAAGCATTGTAAATAAAGTTAATCAACAGATTGTACGAAAAATGTATACAAGGTTATTCAAAATGATTTATCCGATTTGAAAATTCCATATTTTTAAAAATAAATGACACAGAATGATAAGTTATATATAAATACAAAGGAAAACTTTGTGAGTTTTATATTGTGAAAAATTGATGGCTCTCGTGTGCTCTTTATGAAGCTATTTCACGAAAACTGTTTTAGAAGATTTCACGGAGATGCCTCGCAATTGGATTGGTCGCATTGGACCAAATGACTTGATGTGACACAACAGACCACCTAATTCACTTGATATGTAATTCCCTTGTATCATCACCTGATACTCCATGCGAGTTCTTCATATGAGGGTTTGTGAAAGATAAAGTGTATGGGTACCTATTAACCGAAATTTATTTCAATTTAAACAACGGATTTCTGCACAGCTGTACAATCAATTACCACTAACATTTAGCAAAATGTTTAGCACGAATTTACTTATTGATTTCACATTATATCGGACGTTAGATATAGACGTTATATCGAACACTAGTAAAACAAACTTCCATGTGTTCTCTTTACCATTCATGCATTACTTATCATTCTGGGCCGTTTACGTATGAAAATATAGCATTTTGAAATCCGATGAATCATTTTGTGTAACCTTGTAAATGAAGTATTTTTTCGATGCAATGTTGTTGGTGTTGAAATGGCTTCTCCAATCGTTCATATACGTGTGCAAGTATTATATTCATGTAATTTCCATTTGTTTAAGCAAAGCTAGAAACTTTTAATATTCCCAAGGGCATTCTAAGCCGTGGCGAACATTAGGAAAGCATAACGCGCTTTACCACGCAAATGTGAAATATAGAAAAGAGACTGCGGAAAGAAAGTTAGAAGTTTGTATAATTAGGTAATAATTCGATATAAAAACCAACGTTTTTAAAAACAACGTTTTTATGTGGTGGCAAAGTTTATTAGAGAAATTATTGAAATATTAGTTAAAACTGTTAGTTATTTTTAACTTTAAAACTTATTTAAAAAGAGACATTTGTGAGCGTATTAAAAAATTCATAATACTCATAAAATCAAAACATGCATTTGAAAGTTTGTAAGTCATTCTATTCAAAAAAAATGGGAACCAGAATTCAGAAAAAATTATTGTGATAAGACGTGGCGCCGAATATTGGAAACTTTCTTTCTTGCGAATGTTTACTGACTAAAAGTCAGCAACCCTTACTATCGCGGAGATCGTAAAGGGGAGATAGTGTCTCTCCTTTGTGAGTACAATAGTTTTACGAGGCCTCATGTGGTGTGGGGAGTGCCCGGTGTTCCCAGAGGGGGAAAGAAATTTTTTCCTCAATTCTAAAAGCGCCGAGAGGAAAGAATATTTTGACTTATTAAAATTATTGAAATGTTAGTTAAAACTTGTCGCAAACGTCTAAATATTGCATTGTTAGGCGAGTACGAACGATTCCCAAAATTTCAAAGCTCTAGCTTGATGGGAAGTTGGTTAAATCAACGATCGAAAATTTTATTTCACACACACACACACCAAGTGAAATTCAGAAAAACGTTTTAATTTAATAAAAGGGATTTCTCCCCGGAGAAATTTATTAATTAAAAGATGACTTGAGACTGGTGATACTGATAGATAGGATAATAGAATTAAGTAATTCATAAGGGCTTGTGTATCGGAAGTGAAGGTGCTTTTATGTTTCAGGTGAATGGCGCTAAAAATTAATGTAAGAAAATCCATAAATTAAATTTATCGCTCATGTACACACACACACGCATGCACGCACACATCTCTATCTATCTGTCTGCCTGTCTGCTTGCCTGCCTGAGTGTGTGTATGTAATCTAGTTATTATCCTGTGTTTTGTTAGTCAACAGTTATTATTCATATATAGTTTATGTAATATTTTACGGACAATGTATATGTACTAATATATTTACATTTCTCTCTCTCTCTCTCTCTTTCT
>BMAW01021005.1:0-52417 GCA_019974015.1 Nephila pilipes | reverse complement strand
CTCAAAATGGCACCGACAATACCTTTAGATCCAGCCAATGCTGATAGTTTTCGATTGATTTCAACCAATGTTTGGCTTCGTATCTCTCATGATATTTGTCGTTGTTCCGACAAATGCATTTGATACAGGAAAATCCAAAAGTCCATAAATACCTCCTATTCGAGAATTCAACTGCTGTCTGTTTTCTAGAAATTTCTTTTTAGCGCCACGTTGCCGTAAACAGGTCTTGCCAAGACTATGGTATCGCTGTATAACTTTCTTTGGTCGAATGATGACCTCTTTTCTGTATGTCTTTTTCCAAAAAGATAACGTTACACGAAAACGTTATCTCGAGTTGGTACACAGTGTAATTTGTGGAGGTTTGTGTTGTAGTACATATAAATTCTTGAATTAAGTATGTATTTTTGTAACCCCATTATAATGTGAAAATTCAATAAGAACTATTTTAATTCTGCAGGCTATCTTAATGCTCATCACATTTAGATATTTTGTTTAATTCAAACATTATCAGACTCTTCCATTTTCCATTAATCTAATCTTGTACTTATAAACTTAACTTAGCCCAATACTAAATAGATTCTGGATATACAAGTCTTTATGTAAAATTTTGATATAAATAATTCATAAACACATTGAACTGAAGGATTTCGTCATTAGGAATTATAATACAGTTGTAAAAATTAAAAGTTTTATATACAAATTCAGAAACATTACATTGAAGTGTTTTAAATAGGAAGTATCAACATTTTTTTTGATGTACAATAACCGTAATAAAAAATCGTGTGTATGTATCATGTTTCATTAGGAACCAGTTTCCTTCATTTAATGTTTCGTTTTAGTGTTTTGAAAGCCACAAAAATGTTTTATTCAAATATCATGATAGCTCTGAACAAATAAAATTACCTTTAACAGCTGACTTAACCCAAATAAGAAATGGAAAAATAACATGATATGAATTTTTTTTAATATATATATATATATATATATATATATATATTATATATATATATATATATATATATATAAATCAACTCGATATACGAACAGTACATTTTCTTATTTATTAGTAGTTCGAAATTATTATAAAAAATAGCATTAAAATACTATGTTTCTGGTATTATATATATATATATATATATATATATATATATAGGCATTTTAACATTTATTTAAAATGTATGTGTAGTAAATTAGAAAAGGATAATTGCACGTTTTTAAATTTCATTCAGATTTTGCCTCATTCACAAAATATTTTTTCACTGTTTGTTTAATAAAGAACCATTTTGCGAATATCCAGAAATTATTGTACTGTATTACAGATTCATTGAAAAAGATGACGCAATATTCTGGACATCGCATTTGTTTTTAACTGACATTTTGTAACAAAAATATACGTAGAAGTTTACAAGAACAATTTTTACGTTTATCACTTAAAAAGCCATGAAATCCATATATGGAATCCAACAACCTTAAAAATAAAACTATGTGGTATTTCTTATTAAATTTTTAAATCTGTTTCATCCAAATTTTAATGAGTAAAAAATAAATAGTTTAGTAATGAAAGTTTCCAATATATTTTTTCTACCATTTTTGAAGTTAGCAGTTTTTAGCTGTTTGTACTGATAAAATGTTCAAGTCTTGCTACCTGGCTTCTCGTCTTGTCCTGAATTTTTGTAAATAAAGCGTCATTTGTCAAGATCCTCCGAGTTGGACTCTTTTCCCTCGTATGCACACAAACGAGACCAAATGGATTTGTGTAGCTTTATAATATCCAGCTAAACATAAGCGAGCTGTTACTTAACCTTTTTAGTCGGCTTTGAAATATCAAGAACTACTTTCATTTCCACTTTGTAATGTGCTGTGGCTATCGCCACAGGCACAAATGCGTAAAGCAATATGTCTGAAGATAACCTAAACTTCAGTAACTTTTACATTTTATAGATAAGGCAGGCTTTTTTTTTCTTTCAAAACGGCATTCAAGTCATAAAAATGTTTTTCCCATGAGTTTGAATAAATTGTGACATCATCTAAATAGGGACTCCACTGTGTTTCCATCAATGAAGAAATTAATCCATAATTTTACAACAAAAAGCGGTACACTTTTAAGTCTTAAAGGCATGTGTAGAGACTTAAATATTCCAAAACCAGTAACAAAAGTGGTTATTTTTAGTATAGGTATGCATAATATTTGCTGTTATTCCTTCATTATATCTAAAACAGAAATGTATTTCGCATCTACTAATTTCTACCTTCGTTGTTCTATATTTAGTAAAGTGAAGAATGTGTTTCTTTATTTATATTGAGCTTTCTATAATCGATGCAAGTGTCCTGACCCACTCTGCTTCCTCAAACTGAAACAGTAGGGAGAGGTGTTGTGTCTCGAAATACTTATTTCCAATTATTTTATGCTTAGGTATTTTTTAACTTCTGTTTAATAATATGCCACTTGTCTTGGTGAAATCACTTGTATTCTTACACTGGAAAAAAAAGTATTTCATAAATCAGTTTATCATAAGATATTATTTTAATCAGGCTGGTTCTTAAGACATATTTGAAAATTCCTTCTGATAGCATGCTTGTAATTTTTTAACGTGTTGCCTTATTCAGATTATTGTTTAAAGAACAGTGTTTTAATTTCCTTGAAATTGATCAGTGTTTCTTTTCTTTCGAGTCTAAGATAGAGCCTTCTTTTCATCTACAAAGTCTTTTACCCATAAGTTTGATCTTAACATATAGTGGCGTAAATACTTCTACCATTATTTTTCCATACTCTATTTTCTGCCTCTATGCTGATTGGACTGTCCTGTTAGTTTTATGGTAAACTTGATGATTGTCTTTTTCGCTCGAAATTGCACATCATTATGGATACTTTCTTTCCATTCTACTTACTAATCTGTTTCTGTTTGAATACCGATACAACAAATATAAAATTATTAATTAACCTTAATAGAACTTAAAATTGATCTTTTCCAAATTGGAGTTATATCAAGAAATTGTTATGGTTAATAACAAGTCAAAACTAGTTACTTTACGTTTTGACTCGTCTCTTTTCATCAACTACTGAGTTTATACTAAATATCCCAACTCTAAAATATAGTTTCTATTTTCTCAGATTTTTCCTCATCAGGAAACACAATAAACAATAGATAAAGGACTCAGATTTTTAAATATGTCAGTAGCAACAATTGAAAATAACAAATTGCAATAATCAGAAATTCAAGAATTTGTCATGTAGTACATAATACGTGCAAAGAATTTTATTTTTGGCAAAAATTTGTACCCACTTAAAACTATGAAGAATATTACCATAAACCATAATAATTTAATAAAATTATGTAATTGGTTATTTTGAAGATTAGAAGAAAATAAATTAAAATTATAATCTCACAAATATCCTAAACGAAGTGGAATTAATAATAAATCATCTTGGATACTTTTAAAAATGAATACATCTTTAATCAGGCTCAAGAATTTTAAAAAAAAAATACATAACCTGTTCTAGTAAACTTATATTTTTCAAACATAGCTAAGAGAAATATTTATTCTAACTATTATGTCGATGTGACATATGTACCTAATGAACATTAGAAATTTGATTACAAATAATTCAAATAAATATAGTTAATTATTATTTTATTCAAATTGTTAATCTGACCAAACCCCAGCACCAGTATTAGATAAGAAAATATAAAATAATAAAAAACATATATAACACCCATATTAAAAAAAAGAAACAAGAATAAAATTCAATTAATATGTAAAAAAAAAATAAATATAAAACCGTACATTAATAGAAAATAATTCTCTAATAATTTTAACTGATGAAAAAAATCAAATAAATTAAGTGTGATATTACAGGGACAACAACATGTAAAATAGGTCTCATGAAATTGAATGGCGCTTATAGTGGAATATATTCTTTCATAAAACAATTTATTGGGAAAAAACGGTCATCAGGTAAGTACTGGAGATACTTCATTCATCGAACAGACATTTAAAAATATCTTCTTTCTTAATTCAGTGATTACAGGCATTATAAGAAAGAAACTGAACATAAAAAGGGACGAAACAAATAATTATATAAAATATAAGAAAGAAAAACATCCCAAATGTATAGGTATGTACTTTTCTTCCGTGCTCAGTTGCCTTTTTATGTTGTTCATCTTAATTTTTCTGCCTCATTAAAAGAGAATACACTATAAGGACTTGATGAAGAATGTTTGATGATTACAATATTACTATCGTTTGGGAAATTGGAATAATAACTTGTATTCTATTTCTATCACACTCAATACAATGTAAAAATCATTATTTATGTTCTGAACTTAAAATATATATTTAACAATAATTATTTTGTAAGGTTCTATGATTAATGCAATTTATTTATATCCGTTATGTGACATTTCTAATATGACTCTCTGAACTAGTGGGACAAAGACAAATCTTCATAAGTCTTTATTGCATCAAAAAGAAAATTCTAAAATATCTATTAGAATATATGGTAGCCTAGAGTTGGTTTTCGTCGTAACGTGGCTGAACTGAAGCTTTTACCAGTCGCGAATTTAGTGGATGTCTACCTACGTTAAATTTGTTTGAGGAATCAAACTCCTGCCACCATTGTGTGTGGAAAAGAATATCATAGGTAATAGTGACCGAGGCTCAAAATTGCGAGAGCCCACCTACTGCCTTCAGGTCGCTTTTTATGTCTGACGTTAAGAAACAATGATTTTAAAGTATCAGTCAATCATTCTTTCGCCAACGATAAATTGTGGTTTGTGGATTTCATTCATCGCTGTCAGGCCATGCTTGTATGGTGAATCATTGACTTAGTACAGGTGAGTGTTACTGCACTCATCGATATTCAAATCAATCATTTAATATAATATATGTTATAGCAGAAATTTTCTATGCAAATTTTTTGAAAATCAAAATAAAGTTTTACTAAATGGTTTGACAATAAATACTTTAGGAACGTTTGAATTTTCTACATTTCCTCATAATAAAAACACAATACATTTCTTTTTTCAAAATTATTATAAAATATTCATAATTAATATAATATTCTTATGAAATCATGTTTTTGCTTTCATCATTACCATATCCTAGAATTGTATATTGCTTTTATAAAAAATATCTATCGAAATAATAATACTATGTATACTATTATAGCTATGAAAAATAAGGAAAATAATTCCAACACACTTACCACACACACACACACACACACACACACACACACACACACACACACACACACAAATAAACCAAACCACACACACACATACTACTGACATCACATTAATAATAATAATATTATATATATATATATATATATATATATATATATAAAGAAGTATATATATATATATATATATATAAAAGAATAGTAGTATATATATATATATGAGCTAGTTTTAAAAATTTGAATAAAGTGATGCACTGCACTTTACATGTTTGCATTTTTTCTTATAATGTGATTACAGTAACTAGTAAAAATAACAGTTATTTATTTATATGTCTATCTTAGAATAAAAAAGGGCTACAGTCTTAAAGGAAAATGTAATGGGGGAAAATGTATTGGATCTAGAAAATAACACTGAACTCAAAATAAAACACAACCTCATATAGGCTAATTTCATAATTTTACAAGTAAGATGAAATTGGCTTACCTTTTTTTTCTTTTCTAACCACTCTACAGAATCTTTAATATATTTATTGAATAGTTGTCGTGTTTTGAAGTAAATTTAATTTAACAATAATTTATATTAATATTATCCTGAGTAAATATCTTTTCATGGGCTTACTGCTTCCGGTAAATACGATAATCCTGACCTCGAGATAACCTAGCGGTCGTTTCCTTTTCTATGTGGTTGATTGTCTTTGAAAAAGATGAGTGATGTGTCCCTAGTAAGATTTAGCTATCCTTTATTTCTAACTATCCCTTCTAGTCAACAAATTTTTATCTCTCTTCCAATTTCTAAACATGTGTAATAATAGATACACCTTTTTTATAAAAACATAGCCACAAAACGTTGGTTCTAGCTTCCGTTAAAACTCTACTTTCAGTAACAGAAGAATTGAAACACATAAATTAAAACACAGATGTATAATGAAAACATTATCAAAATTTATTAAGATTGCAGTAAATTTTTACAGAAAGAAATAATCTATATCAAACACGGTAAAAGTATTTCATAAAGATTAATATTTGTTCAAATGTTTGGAAGCAGGCAGATTTTTTTACACGTTTCCTTTTATCTTTTATTTTTCTTCTAATACATCTGGAAAAAAAATGGGGCAATTAACATAAGAAATTCTTTTTTAAAAAAAATATTTTTTTTTCGAAGTACATAATTGCCTGATTAATTTATCCTTTTTTTAATGTATCTGAGGAACGGGAAAAAAAAGAACATCAAAGCAATTAAAAGTTTTTTTAAAGAGCTCTGAATTCTTGCTAAACGTTAATTATTTCAAAAAGTACCACAAAAATATTTTTGTATCAGAAATGGTAATAAAGATATATAAAATTTTACAATGATTAATTTTTCTGAAAATGAAGACAAATTTCAATTTCATTTTCAAATTTGCCAAATTGAAAACGTTATAAATAGTTTTTATTTATTTTTAAATTTCTTATAACCTGTCTAATCAATCGCTTTTCCTCGTCAAGTAATTCTTAATTCTATTAGAAAAAATTATGCCTCTGAATTTTTAGAGTTTCAAAATTTATATATTCCTGAAAATAGTCATTATTTGATTTACAACTGAAGTAACAAAATCTCATACAATAATTATTCAAGCACATACCTGAAAATCCATTTTAAAAGAAATATTTAATTATTAAAAGCAATTTAAATTAGAGAAAATTACACTTATTTGTAAACTGAATCATTAACAAGCGCATAGGAATGTCCTGTCTCAAATGAAGAAAAAAGAAAGAGATAAAGCAGCATTATAAACCTTTATTGAGCTCTATAATATGTATATTAACATAAAAAGGTACATTAAACCTGCAGAATTGTAATTAATAAATGCTTATTATTTAAAAGGAAATAATAAATTTCATAAAGTTTTTAGTGAATAAGACATTTTAATATTTCTGTAAGTAACAAAGCATTATTACTTAATACAGCAATCGATATATTAAAAATTAAATTAATTATGCTCTAACATTATACAGCGAGGCATACAAATATTGTATCAGCTTCCGTTTTAATTACACAAATACAATTTGTCTCATCTAAATCACAAATCAATACAAAATCGGGGTTTGTCAAAGTGTGTAAATAATGCGGCATATTATTAAAAAAATATTTTCCATTGATATAATTTTCAAACAGTATTAATATAATCCACAAATCTCAGGAGAATATAAATCAAATTGTTCTATATAGCGATTTTCAAGGTACATATTTCACCACCAAAATTTCCCCATTTTTTGTAGTGAGTATTCTTTGTATTTTTAAGTATTGTTTTTTTTTTTTTTTAATTATCTTATATGATGAACTTTATGAAAGGTGTTTAGAAATAAAACTATGCCAATTAGAAACCACTTTAAAGTTATTTGTGCGATATTCATGATATATTTTACAAAAATGAGTGATCTTTTTATTGATAATATCCTATTAACAAGAATTCCTTTTAAATTTAGTACAGGTTCTAAATAACTAAATAAAGTCGTATGTATAAAATATATCTGCAAAGAAGTAAATTTTTGTATATATCTTTACAGCGGATTCTCATTAGATGTTATTTTTGATATATATTATGTATCGATATAAGTAATCAATGTTATTTTAATATTTATCAGAATCAATAATTTCAATTAATTGACCATCGTTTAAGTTCCCAAGATCAAAAACTAGGGTTATAGGAATAATATCTATATTTAATTATTCTATATTTTAATAGAATTTCTTTTATTATCACATAAACTTGGATACTTAAAACTATATTTTTTGAATAACTTAATAAAGAGCTTACAATAGATAATTTTTTACACTAACTGTAAGGGAACAAGCATTCAAGTTTGAATAAAATACTCTATTTAATTATGATTAAGTTAATCTACAAGTTAATAATTATTATCTACAAGTTAATAGAGTAATATTTTGTATCCTGATTAAAGATGACAAATGAAAATAAGAAGATTCATGAATTCAAAAATATTTATGAGGAATCAATATTAAATGTTTGTTTATATTAAATATTTTCCTAATCAAATTCGTATGTGTCATGTCTGCATTTAAAACTATGTTCAAATACAAACCGCAAGAACTATTATTACATTACTGTCTATGACTAAGAATCCTAATAGAGTTATTGACATTTTCAAACATTTTCAAGGTTATAAAGACAATAAATTTATGAAGAAATTTTGAAAAATGTTAGCTGACAAACTCATTCATGGTTGTCCAAATGTTAAGCATAATTCTTAGTATAAGAAAATATCGAGCTCTAAATAATTGTAACCTACATACGATTATAATTTAGAATGTAAACCTTCGTTTAACTGCAAAACATTTCAGTCGATGTCTTCATAAGAAAAGCGCTTACTCACTTTAAAACGCACTTACGTCGGCTCATTAGACATAAGAAGTTCAGGCAGATTTTGGATATTTCATGTGCAAATAAATGTAATTAGTGATTAAACAAAACGGATGATGGCACAAGGATGATATCTGGACATGCTTGGGTATGGAAGAATCCTTCGAAGTCTGGAATTCGGAAGTCACAAACTGAAGTATCTCGAATTCTGAATGTGCTAGAGTATGTGATCTCAAGAGATTAGCAGAGTTTCAAAGTGAGGGAAATGTTACCCATCGAACAACATCATGTTGGTCAATAGTCAATAAAATTTTGAAAATTTGGTTGACAAAATCATATATTAATGTTCTAATCCCCCCAGGCATTTTTATTCTGTAACATGATGTAAATCAATTTCATTTCATTTTTCTCCTAATATCTAAATTATTTTATATTTTTGAAAACTATACAGTGCATCCAAAAAGCGAAACTGATGATGTTTTTCTGTGGAAATACATGAATTTCCCAATTTATGAAAATGTTTTAATTATTTTTGAGAGGTCTTATAACACAAAAACGAATAATTAAAATAGGTGTAAAAATATTGTTAAAAAATTGGAGGAAAAATGTAGTTACAACTCACTCTAAAGTCTTTACTATTTTTTTACACTTCAGAATGCACTTTTTTGGATTTACGAGTAAATAGATAAAAAAAAAATATCTAGAATTTACGACGAACGTTGAAATTCAATAGGATTAATATTATGTTCAAAAACCAAAATAGCTGATAGGCAAGAGCATTAATGCAGCAAAAGCTTGTTTGATGGCACAGTGAAGTTATTTGATAATCATTGGATCACAAACTGTACATAGAATATACTCAAATTAAAAATTATTAGTTAGATAATGTCGATATATAAATGATTGCTTAGCCATCTATCTTTAAATAACTACTCTTTTTTTCACTCATATTTTGGATTCCTGATTGCATATGATTTAAGATAATACATGAATAGATAAGTTAATGGAATATTTATCTTTTATTTCAATCTAGCAAGAATTTAGAAGAAATTTATTACTTCAGTAATAATATTTTGAAAATTAATTTGTGAAAATATGTATAAATTTATTCAGATAATCTTTTTCCATTATATTTGGAAAGGGGTTCAGTCGACTAATTTGCACACTGTAGTAAACAAATGCTCCTTTTGTGGTAATGTTATACTGTGAGAAATGAACAAATTTTAGAAATATGGTTTCTTTTTCGAAAGCACGCACATTTATTTCTGAAGCATTTATTGAGAACATTATAGAAATTTCGTAGTATTTCTGAGATCTTGACACGTGTCTTAGTAAAATTGTATTACTTTTATTGAAAACAAAAAAAAAATGTATCCGACTATAAATAATTTTTCCTTGAATATGGATTTGAAATTATGCAAAAAAAAAAGTGTGATACAGTGCCAAAAAGTGTTATGAAAAAAAGTGTGATACAGTGCCAAAATTAGGTTTAGTACCCACACTTGTCCCAATACGATGAGTCAATCGCCAATTTGACGAGCTTTAAAGTGGTAATGTTGACTCCGTAGAATGCTAAATGAAAGAATAAGAACGTCAATTTCTCTACGTCATTAATACCTATTAGTCGCGAACTTTATCTTTTGATTACTGTCGTGCTCCGGCTACATTTTGGATTTTCATAGGTAGAAGTAATTAATCAAACTTTCTTAGACTTGGAGAAATAAATATTAATATATGAGAGAAAAGCTTATAAAGATGGTGTTTGCCAAAAACACCGAAAATATTCAACAAGTTACCAAATTTGGAGATTATTCGCCAGCAAATATTTCCGCACCAAGTGTGGGTACTAAGCTGCATTCCAGCCGAAGTAAAAAAGTGTGATAATACTTTTCTGTTCTGTGTTCATAACAATTCCTCACAACACGAAGTTTTATTCAACATTTCATTCATATACAAAAAAAACCAAAATTTTTATGAACAGACTTTTGAATTTAAATCCTCAAAATAAATATCTGCTAAAACTTTGGATTCAATTTCCACCTTGAATTAATATTCGCAACATCTAAAGTCAAATATCATAATTTTCCATTTAAAAAGAAAAATCAACTGATTAAAAACACTTAATAGTTTTTTTTTTTCAATATACACCATTTTTTCATTAGAATCTCTCATTCAGAGAGATGTATTCTATTTTATTCTTGAACAGTGTGAACATTCTGAATAGTCTATACTATATCAGGGAAGTCTTCCTTGAGGCAACTATAGTTTCGTTATATCGTCTGCTTACTTAAAATTTGTCTTTGTTCCCATGTAAAAAGACATGGACAAGACTAATATTTGTAGTCCTTTTGTGCTCTGATTTTACAATGTCCTGAAAAGAATGAGTAAAAATTCAGTATTGAACAGTTTTCTTTAAAGACAGAAATTCTTTGAGAATCGAAGGAATAGAATTTCAGAAAGTGCGCTTATTTTATACTGTATTTTAGCTGGTCTGTCCCTTTAAATTTCAAAAGAAAACTACGTATAAGTAGATATTCTTTTGAAATCAGCACTCATATCATTAGCTACATCTGTAATTAAACGGTGTTTTATCTAGTTTAACAAAACTTTAAATTATGTATTTTTCCTATTATGATAAAAATATTGAAATAAGAGGTAATGTGGGGAAAGTGAGGCTTTCCCTGTGAACCAGTTAAGTTGAAATATAATTAAATGTAAATTGAAATGACATTCTAAATGCATATATGTGAAGTAGTTAATAAAATAGAAGCTTTTTAAAGGAGACATGAATTTAAAATTTCCTTTTTTCCTAATAGGTGATACGTATTTCCCAAGATCATGGAGCTTCAAATCTTAATTTGGATGACCATCTCTGAATTGACAATTAAAAGACTAGTAGAGCATCATTGTATACATATTTCTCACGAATTTTATTGGTTTATTCCAGAAGAAGAAATGCATTTTGTGTTGACCTGTCACACTCTCAGTGACACACTTAAGAGAGGATGTTTGCCAAGTTTAGCACAGTTACTTACACGATTTCATTAGAAACTCATGACATTTCCTTGCGGAGACACTTACCACTCTTGGAGACATACACACATACTACTCATTATGGTTTTACCTACAACCCATCACACGATGTAACACCAGGAAAAGATTCAACAATTATTCATGAGGACATCACTCATTCGTATTCCTCTTATAAAGATATGTGAATTCTTTAGTTTAATTTTAAAGCAGTAAGATCAAAACTGTTTAAATTTATCAAGCTTAACTTGGCACCAAATTATTGTATTCTCTTGAGTAATTTAGTCATTTATTCCAATTTGTTCTCATTTTTGATCGGAGATTCTTTATTCTTCACTATGGGATCATTTGGCTATGTTAAATGCCGTTAATGTCAAAATGCATACTTTAAAGATAACAATAATTACATCTGAGAGAAAGAGTCCCATTTTGTACGTAAGTGAATGAAAATGACGTCTTACTCGTCATAGTATCATAATGTTACGTAAAATGAAGAGAACTCCGAAAACATTAGCAGTTCTAATTCTTTGAAAAGCAAGCGATTGTAAATCTTTCCAGGTTATTGATTGAATTTTGGAAAAAAGATATTACTAATGAAATTCATATTTTTCCTCGAAAAAAATATATGTAAATTATTTCTATAAAACAAATTAAGTTCCCTTAATTTTTACAAATATTTTTTTTTATCTTTTATCGTGTTATTTTATTGACACCGACAAAACAGCAAAATTAAATGTATTAATTATTCTTTAAAACAAGCACCGTCTGGATTATAAAAGTTCAAATAAGATTTTATTTAATTCATGAAATAAATATTTTAAAATTGCAAGAGTCCACGCAGCATGATACATATATTAATTAAATTTCAAAGTATAATTATTTGAGGGTTGTGCAATTTTTAGCTAGTTTTTATGTACTTAATAGACATTACTAATTTAAAATCATGGTGAATGGCTTAGTAATTTATAACTGCATTTAAATTAGTATGTTATTACACATTTTGACATTACAAAAATTGTATTTTTCCTTTCTTTATACCAGGGAGATGAAAGGATAAAAAATATAACTATTTACGCAATTTTGGTCCACATAAAAAGAACGTTCTCCATATTTGTATATTTTTCCTCTAAAAAGTGTTATAAACGACATTTAACAGATTAAAAATGCTAACTTTACCGTCATATTATCCTTTATGAAAGCTTCAAAACTTGAATTTAATTATTCTGTAACAGATGTTTTATTATTTTATGCTCTATGGGACATGTTTAAACATATATTATTAATTAAAACGTTTTTACAACGTTTTTCTGAATTTCACTTGGTGTGTGTGTGTGTGTGAGTGTACGTGTGTGTCATCAAATTTTCGATAGTTAATTTAACCAACTTCCCATCAAGCTAGAGCTTTGAAATTTTGGGAATCGTTCGTACTCGCCTAACAATGCAATATTTAGACGTTTGCGACAAGTTTTAACTAATATTTCAATAATTTTAACAAGTCAAAATATTCTTTCCTCTCGGCGCTTTTAGGATTGAGGAAAAAATTTTTTTCCCCTTCTGGGAGCACTGGGCACTCCCCACGCAGCATGCGGTATCGTAAACCTTTTGTACTCACAAAGGGGAGATACTATCTCCCCTTTACTATCTCCGAGATAGTAAGGGTTGCTGACTTTTAGTCTGTAATCATTCGCAAGAAAGAAAGTTTCCAATATTTGGCGCCATGTCTTATCACAATAATTTTTTCTGAATTCTGGTTCCCATTCTTTTTTTTAATAGAATGACTTACAAACTTTCAAATGCATGTTTTGATTTTATGAGTATTATGAATTTTTTAATACTCTCACAAATGTCTCTTTTTAAGTGAATTTTAAAATTAAAAATAACTAACAGTTTTAACTAATATTTCAATAATTTTCTCTAATAAACTTTGCCACCATATAAAAACGTTGTTTTTAAAACGTTGGTTTTTATATCGAATTATTTTTAAAACGTTTTTCTGAATTTCACTTGGTGTGTGAGTGTGTGTGTCATCAAATTTTCGATTGTTAATTTAACCAACTTCCCATAAAGCTAGAGCTTTGAAATTTTGGGAATCGTTCTTACTTGCCTAACAATGCAATATTTAGACATTTGCGACAAGTTTTACCTCATATTTCAATAATTTTAATAAGTCAAAATATCCCTTCCACTCGGCGCTTTGAGAAAAAAATTTCTTTCCCCCTCGGGAACATCGGGAATTCCCCCATACTCTGCATGAGGTATCGTAAAACTTTTCTTCTCAAAAAGGGGATATACTATCTCCCCTTTACTATCTCCCAGATTGTAAGGGTTGCTGACTTTTAGTCAGTAATCATTCGCAAGAAAGAAAGTTTCCAATATTTGGCGCCATGTCATATCAAAATAATTTTTTCTGAATTCGGGTTCCCAGTTTTAATAGAATGACTTACAAACTTTCAAATGCCTGTTTTGATTTTATGTTATGAATTTTTTAATACGTTCACAAATGTGTCTTTTTAAGTAAATTTTAAAGTTAAAAGTTATGTTTCCTAGAGGGTGAACAATTCACTTGTGCAACTTATACGAGAATTTTCGTTATTGTATGCTACATTGAATCTAGTTTGTTTTCAACAATGAATATTCTAATTATTTTTATAGTAAGATATGGGGATATTCTAATTCTAAAATAATAAAATGTGGTATTGTTAGTAAATGTGGAAAATATAATTTTACTTCAATATATGAAGTTTCATGATTATTTTATAACATCTATTTAATTATAATAAAACGGGGGAATGCAAAAGTATGTTTCAACCTTAGGGAAGAAAAAAAAATGACTATTATATACAATATATGCGTGGATTATAACGCACAACCAATCATCTTACTTTGAATGAACCGATAAACAGGATGAGAAATGAATTAATAATATGTATAAAAAATATTTTTGCGAACCAAAATTTCTATGTGGCAAAAAAGAAAAAAAAAGCTCTGAAAATGATTAAAAAAAATTCCTTAGCCTGTATGACATAAAATGAATATTTACTGAAGATGACAGTTTATTATAACCATACGTTTAAAAAGATAGAATTATTTTTTTCAATCCAGCGGAAAGTTTTTTTTAGTAAAAACTGAAGTGTTGTCCACAATCATAATGTACATGTTTGGCATTTGGAGTGCGCGCTCATACATTTCACGTTTTAATCAAATTTTTTTAGCTGGATTGAAAAATTCTTCGCTGTTTTATATATGCTGATAATAAGTGATCCTTCTGAGCACATTTTCATTTAAATTTCTGATTGGAAGAAGATGAAAAAAAAATTTTTTTTTTGTTTGGTTTAAAATATTTTGCCAAATAGAAGTGTTGGTTTGATAAGAAAAATTAATTTATATAGTTTTCTATTCTTTTGGTCACTGTTTTCAAACAAAAATTAGCAAATTAAAAAAAAAAAAAAAAAATGAATTTTTTTCTTCTTTTTTGTTTTTGTAGTTTCACTATTAAATTACCATTCTCATCCAAACTGAGCTTGTGTGTAAAACTTGAAAGCTCTGATGTGTCGGGAAGTGGGTGAAAAGTGATGCAAATATCTGTGCCAAACAGACGCATAGTGCAAGGTAATAAAAGTGCTGATAATGAGAAAAATATGCACAATGAGAGATACGAAAATAACGTATGAGCATTTAAACGCGATAAGATCTGGATTTTAGCACTTAAGAAAATGGAAAGTAGAAGATCATATATATGCGGTACGTGAAAACAGTGTGTTCCCACTCTCTCAATAGAACTTTTTGTAGCATGGACAATATCACATATCTAATTTTCATTACTACTATGGGGACATTTTGAGAAGGTTTTTTAATTTGAAAATTTTTCACATAAAAATAGATTTGACTTATGTATATTGGATTAGAATTATTGAAGTGTAATGGATATAACTGAAGAAATGGTAATATAAGCATTTAATATAGGGGGGTTGTAGTTTAGTGAGTGATAGAAATGAGACGCATTCTCTTCATTATTTAAATCTTCAACTATCTTAAAATCTAATTAAATAGTAGATAAGTTAAAAAACTTCTATAGAAAATACGTGAATGAAACGTAATGTAGTACATTAGAGCTTAACATAAACTATCTAAGATCTCGCCCTCTCTCTCTTCCTCGAATCCATTTTAACTCAGTTAATTTTGTTCATGTTCTAATAATAAAATCCTAGCGTACCAAATCACTCATACAGATTCAAGCATTTCTCGATTACGGTAGATTCACTTTGAACTTAAACGATTAATTGCAATGATTCGCTACAATCCACGCATCTATCAACTTGTTGTTAACCTCTATCTCCTTTCTCTTTTATTTCAATTCAATTTCGCTTATATATCACTATTTATAAGTCGATTCACTACGCTTCTTATTTCATGTAATTTACTAATCACGTTTAATTCGGTTATCAAGTAATTTTAATTGCATGCAATATAATTACAAATTGTCCAATAGTTCAGTGAAGAGATAACCTCGAATAGCCCAACATCATTGAAAGAATCAAAGATTCAAACACTTGTCTACAAATCTTTACCGAACTCAAATTCAGGTAGGTAAAAGATAAATTCCTTATTTTGAAAGAAAATTCTGATGGTATAGAACAAGTGATTGATTGTTCATTGATTGATTATTTGTAGATCTGAATTAAAAAAAACTTGGTTATAATCATTGTAAGCTCCTCCATTCATTTGACAGTGTTGATTGAATACTGTCAAATAAAAAGAAAATGACCGTGTTGAATAAAGACTGTCGATTGAATAAAGAATGGAAGACGAAGAAGTTTTGAATGGAAAGAGATTGTGAATGGATGGAGAAGGAAGTAATTACAGAATGTTATAAGGTTCATATTGGTTTATTGGTTTCCACAAATTCTTACAATCTTATTAGCATAATACAAAATGCAACATTTTTGGAAGTTCTGTTGTTTTGAGAAAATGGTGTATTTTAATATTTAGTTTAAAACTTGATTTCTAAGGCAGAAATGTTTGTTTTATTTCTTTTTCTTGTTAACTTTGGCGATGATTTTGTACTAAAGAATATATTGCTTCAGGAATTAAAAAAGCATTTGGAATTTGAAGAAAGGATTTTCTTTTCATGATAGTAATTCTTATGTGCAGCCTAGGGCTTGGAAGTATGCCTGCTTTACCTTGATTAATATTCCTCTTGAATAATCCTACATTTTAGAGAACTTCACAGATGAAAATAAAACAACTGCAAAGTCATTGTCAATTCTTGTTTTTTTTAATTTTTAGATACTTGTTTTTAACTATATTAAAAGTAAATAAAAATATTCCAGGTTTTTAATATTATATCAGGTCAGTGCTTCTGTAATAATAGAAATGTTCTTTTGACATTACCTTTCCATGTTTAAATCTGAATTAAAATGACCTTTGCTATCGATCTACTTTTTGCAAAATCGAACACCGTTAAAAAAATTGTTTAAGACTATATAGGGTAAGTTTGACACAATTAATTACATAAAAATGATATATTTCTTTTAAAAAATATCAAAATTGAAAATAATTTCTTACTAGAACCCCATTATTTTTATTATTTTCCTTTAAAAGAATATGTATTAGCCAACTAAGCAAATATTTAAAGTTCTTAGTTCAGATATATTTTTGTTTCTTTGATAACCGAATATAGTTTCAGAATTGATACAAATAAACTCAGATTAATAAATAGTTATTAAGGAAATAGCTGACATAATAAAAAAATGTATTTAAAAACCACGAAAATAAATAACTAATAAGAAATAATTAGAAATTAAGGTATGTTTATGTGCTATTCGTCATTTTAAATGCTTATCTCTTGGAAACAAGCTTTAAATTGTTTTTATAGCTTTTAAAAATTTTACATTTTCTTAAGCACTAGGTAATAAAAGTTAGATCCGGAGCTGATATTACCAATGTCCAAACTTCGGTATTGAATATTTCTTCAAATCTTAGTAGATTATGAAATGCAGATTTGAAGAAAATGATTCATATGCAAAATTAATTCACACCGATTTCCAAAGCGAACAATAGAATATACTTAAATTCATTCTTTAATATCATTTAAATGCACATAGTTAAGATTTGAAATATCTTACCTCACAGAGTTGGACATCTAATTCAACTATTAAAATTCATCTACATACATGTACTATGTGATTTCTCCGGCATGAATTGCACTTCACCTTATTTGTGCTAATTATTTCTCCAATGTGTGAAGCATTCTATATCTGCAGTAATTATTATTCTAGCATCTAATACCATTTAGCATAACTGCTAGTTATTACTCCAATAATCAGTTATATTCACATCTATTTGTACTGATTAAATGATCATGTTTGGTTCAAGCAACTACTGGGTTTCCTACTAAATTAAAAGAAAAAATAATTATTATGCAATTCAATACTACCACGTACACTTGTATTTCAATTAAATAATTAAATATGGAATTAGTTTTTATATATATATATATATATATATATATATATATATATAATTATTAAATGTGCTTCTAAAATATTTATATAGATTGTCTTGGAAATTTTTTACATTTTGTTTCTTGACTGTTTTTTGTACATTAATCAAAGAGCTTTTTATATTTTTTTTAATTAATATGTTTTCTTAGATTTTTTGCTTAGCAATTTATGAAATATTTGGAAGTTATTTAAATTTTGTTGTATTGTCTCTGTATATACTTTTTCTCTTTTCCATGGTTGACTTTCTGAATTTGCTAATTTTTGATTTGTTACAATATTTCATTATAATGTAATTTACTGAAGTGTTATATCCGTTAATTAATATATTTTTTTGTTTTTGAATTTTATAATTTAAGTTTATTTAATTAATTTTAATGCGGTTTATATGTTGTATATTAATTTTACTTTAGATTTTTATTTATTTATTTCTTTAAGTATGTAGTTCTTTAGACAATAATGTATGAATTTATGATTGATATGTTGAATTTGCTAATGATGTGATACCTTGTGAATTATAATTTTGATTCTCACTCACACGTGTGTGTGTGCAGTGTGATTCGATACTTATGGGCAAAAATTTATGGGTTGACAGAAAATATCTAAAATATCGATTTTCACCGAACAATGCACAGACGGAGAGAAAGAAGTGGACCGCTAGTCAGCATTGCAAAGGAAAACATAAAGCGCGAGTTTTCTTACCCATCGTCATCTGTACTGTTTATTTTATGAGACCATGACAACTAAAATCCTTTATTCATTTATTGCTCAGATGAGAGAAAGGCGACGAATGAAAAAAACATGATTAAGGTATCCGTACACCTTTAAAACGTCATTTTTGTCAAAATTTTCGATTTTCTAATTTTAACATCAGTTTAAATTTTAAACTTTTTTCTTTCTAATAGTGTTTGAATTTTGCTTATACCTTATTTAGAACTTAAGTTACAGGGATTTGAATTTTACTCGTTAGCTGATTTTTGAAACCGGAAGTGCATTTCTGCAGACAGGAAGTTGGAAGAAATGTTTGTTTACATTTTTATTTTTCGAAATATCTTTTATATGTACAATGGTACAAAATAAATAAATTTTAAAACATGAATCTGAATTTTCAGAATGTTTGAAAATACATTTGGCAACAGGTTTTTAAATACATTTTTATCTTGAATCTGGCAAGAAAAGAGAATCGTTATTGTTTGTTTACATCTGTTTTGGTTTCTGTTCTCATTCTTATAAGTTTCTGATTAAGATTGTTTTTATTGTTGAAAAGCTCAATTTTTTTCGTTTAAAATGGGAAATTCAAAAAGGAGAATTAGTGTTAAAAGAAAAAGACAATTTCGTGGTAATGGTTTTACCAAAAATGATAGCAAAAATAGTACTGTAACTGCTAATGCCAGTGCTTCAAAATTGAACCTTTCTGCCATTCTAGATGAAGAAATTGCTGAATATGAAAATAAACCGCTAACCGGCAACAGAATTATTGACATAGAATTCCTTCTATGCTCAATTTTACAACTTTGTTGCCCCAAATGCTTCCACGATGGTTTGCTGTTACATGAAGATTCGAGGTATGGATTGTGCTCAAGTTTTGCAATAAAATGTAAGCATTGTGACTTTTGCACAGGATTTTCCAGCTCGAAGAAAACATTAAACTATCCTGAGATAAATGCAAGATTTGTTTATGCCATGAGACAAATTGGGAAAGGTTTTTCTGCTGCATATAAATTATGTGCAACATTAAATTTACCCAGGCTCAGTAAAACTGCATACACCAATCATGAGAATAAACTTATGTCTGTGATTTCAGAAGTAAGTGAACTGTCGATGCAAAAGGCAGCTAAGGAAGTTTTGAATATTCATTCATCTAAAAATAAATTAGCTGAATGCGGTGTTTCTGTCGATGGAACATGGCAGCGTAGAGGTTACACTTCTATGAATGGGTGTGTTGCTGCTTTGTCAATCGACACTGGCAAAGTAGTGGACATTGAAATAATGTCATCATATTGTCCGACCTGCAGAAAGCTTTCGAAAATGCCTAAAGGTATTGTATCCGAGACGCTTGAAGCAGATCATGTGTGTCGAAGCAATTTTAAAGGTTCCTCATTAAAGATGGAAGCTGTTGGCGCAAACAGGATCTTCAAACGATCAATTGTGAAACGAGGTTTGAAGTATTCACACTATTATGGAGACGGGGATTCTAAAGGCTTCATCAGCGTGAAAGACACATATGGGAAAGATAGCGTAACTAAACTGGAATGCATTGGGCATGTTCAGAAAAGAGTAGGTGCGAGATTGCGCAAACTGAAATCCAAAAATAAAAGTTTATCTGGTAAAGGTAAACTTACCGATTCGTTTATTGACAGATTGCAAAATTACTATGGAATTGCTGTTCGAAGTAATGTTGGCAATCTACTCAAACTTCAACAGAACGTCATTGCGGCCTTGTACCACTGTGCATCGAGTGGCAAGAAACCCATGCATGGACAGTGCCCTATCGGGAAAGATAGCTGGTGTTATTATCAGCGAGCACTGTCATGCGGCAAAAAGCCCAAAGAAAAATATAATGGCTTATCCAATGATGTATTAAATTTAATTAAACCTACATATTTAGAACTGTGTTCTAAAGAACTTCTGTCAAAGTGCCTTCATGGTAAGACACAGAATGCCAATGAATGTTTTAATGGCATAATTTGGCAGAGGGTACCGAAAGAGGTTTTCGTGTGCCTTAAAATTTTAAAATCTGGTGCATTGGATGCTGTTATACAGTTTAATGATGGGTACAAGGGTTGTGTTGAAATTTTAAGGAAATTAAATGTAACGCCTGGTTATTTTACCTTAAAATCTTACAAACACCTTGACAGTTGTCGAATTTTTGATGCTGCACGTCATTCAACACCAAATGTAAAGCAGCGTCGAAAAATACTCAGAGCTCTTAGGAAAAAAAAAATTAATGTATTAGAAATCAAAGAAGGTGTTATATATAAATCAGGGGCATTTTAAATATATTTTATTATGTTTATTATTAAAAATTGCAATTGAAAGTTTGTTTTTGATTTTTCTCAAAATGAGTTTTCTTGACATATTTACATATGGCAACGTAGATATCAGAAAAAGTTATGAACCAAATTAATTGAAATTTTGCAAGTGTCTTCCTTATACAATTTTTAAGGGCCCCTACCACTTTCATGATTATAAAATTGATATATTTTTAGTAACAAAGCTGTAAATCATGTATTGTTGTAACTTTTTTATGATTTTTCATTGTTATTTGACTCGAAACACAATAAAAATTATTGTAATGAGATTTTCATCATGAAAGTAGTACCAGCCCCAAAAAATGTTATGATGAATAAGATAAAAGTTACAGAATAATGATATTTTTGTTTACTTTTGAGTTATGAGCGTTATTCTAATAATCAATTTATGTACTATTTTCACTATGTTTTTCACTCCAAAATTTTTTTTTGATTTAAAAGCAAATTATTAAGTGTGTTTTTCATAGTTTTAGGTTATATTTTAGCATAAAAAAGTATTTTTATAACAAATATCAATGTATTTCAAAAAATTTTCTTCGAAGGTGTACGGATACCTTAAATGGAGAACGCCAAAGACGTAGTTTAAATTTCTTTGGCTACCACGTAAGAGAGAGAATTTTAACTAGTTTCTTATTTATGTGAAGGATTTCTTTATATCATGTAGTATAAACGTGATATTGGATTAAGGGATCTTGAAGGAATTTGCCTGAAGCCGAACAGTCTAGTAGGGATTATCCCTACAGGTCTGAGAGGCCGGGAAACATTTAATAGCGATTTTTAAGAGAGCATGATCGCATAAATTAAAGGATAAATTAGAAATAAGAGAATAGAAAATAAGAGTGAACTTTTATTTTATGTTATAGAGTGAGCAAAGTTGGAAGACTGAATTACTTTTAAGTGAAATCATTACACACACACACACGTATATATATATATATATATACAGGATGACCAAGCGGGTAATGTTTGAAACAAAGTCCAATAGATGGCTCTAGGTGCACGTGAGTGAAGCCAAACTTGGTGCGCATGCTCCGGTGAGTGGGCAATTGTAAATGTGATGTTCTTTCAGTCTGCGGTGCGCTTTATCGGGTGATTCTCATTAGCAAACATGAACAAATATTCGACGGATGTTCGCGTCTTTATTGTGCTACAAATGGCCAGATGTGATGAAAATGTGAAGGCAGTTCAACGAGCATGGCAGGAGAAGTTCCACAACAAGAATTGGCCAAACAAAAGGACTATGGCAAGGTGAGTCATTTTGTGCGTTTTACGGTACAAATCTTTTCCTTTTTGCTTCCATGTTTGTTCTGAAAAATGTGTTTCAATCCTCTTCCCTGTAGACTGATGCCAAGTTCAAACGTACTGGATCGGTGGAAGACGATAAAAAAGCTATGGCTACAGCCACTGCTACTGTGGTCACAGATGGTGCAAAACAGGTCGGACGACTGCCGATCCGACCCGATCTGTAAGGAGAGCAGCAGAAATGTTGGGAATAAAGCATACATCAATTCAGCGAATAATGACAAGTAACCCAACCTCTCAACGAAGACCATACACAAAGACGATCTGAGTTTGCACAGCTTATGCTTGAAAAACTTCAAACAGGTGAAATCGATGTAAATAAAATTTGGTTTTCAGATGAGGCCTACTTCACTTTGGATGGCCATCTGAACAAACAGAATTATCTCTACTGGGGCAGAGAAAGGCTGGAGATCACTGTTGTCCGAAGCCTCCACCCGAAAAAATTTCTTGTGTGGTGTGCAATATCCTCGCATGGTGTATTTGGCCCTATTTTCATCGATGGAACTCTAAGCGCGGAGAATTATAGAAAGTTCCTGGACGAGGAGTTCCTTTTCTTCATGGTCATGACTTGGTCCAAGGTCATTGGTTTATGCAGGATGGAGCAAGACCACATCGTACGGCGGATGTTTTCGAGGTGCTCAGTGAGCATTTTAGCGATCGAATCATTGGGTTAGATTACCCATCGCACTTCCAAGGTGGTATCGAATGGCCCCCATATTCACCAGATCTGAACCCCTGCGATTACTACCTATGGGGTTATTTGAAGAGCAAAGTGTGGCAGACAAGTCCTACGAACCTTCCAGAACTCAAAACCGCCATTACAACTGCTGTCGATACGATTGACAGTGAGGCCTGCTCACGAGAAATGGTTGGATTCCAGAACCGCCTAACTGCTGTCCTTGTTAAAGATGGCGGGCACTTCGAACCTCTTTATCATTAATTGCCCAATATGTCCATTCAATAAACGTCATTAAATTCTTCTCATGTCTCTTATTTGTTTTTATTTTTTTCATTTGTTTCAAACATTACCCGCTGTGCCACCCGATATATATATACATATATACATAGCTTTCCTCTTATATATTTAATTTTTTTTGTTTGAAAGAATTTTTTTTTTAATTATGGCAAACAAATGTTGATAACATTGCTTAGAATAGTTTTTTCTACTAATTTTAAAGTCTTTAATTATTATTATTTTTTTTATCTAAATTGATCTTTTGTGCATATTTTTTAAATTCAAAAAAATTTTGTTTCTGGCTTATAAAATTAAACGAAATTGAGATTATTTAGTTGTAAATACTTAATTCTGAACATTCAATCAGTAGTTAGGTGGTCATTATGGTTGTTAACTGCACATTGGCCAGAAATGGCACAGCAATAGCATAAGATGTAAGCACTGTATTTCCTTAGGTCTTAAATTTATTTTTTGAACTTAATTTTAATGGGTTTAAATATTTATAAGATTTCGGCAATTTATTTTAGTATTAATATATATATTTTTCCTTCTTCCATATTCTACTTTGAATTTCTATTTGTTTCTATTAGTTTGATTATTTTTAGATTCTGCTTTAATTGATGACGTAATTACCGAAGTTTGTTGGTTGGTACCTTAAATAGTTTGAGCACATTTTTCTATTCCACACATTGGCATATTATCTATATAATTTTACCTCCATTTCGGTATATCCTTATTTACTTTCTTATTTCTTGAAATTGCTTTGTTTTTTAGTGGTTTCTTACTTAATTAATTTGTGATTTTAATTAATGAATTGTATAATTTTAACTAAAATTATTTTGCATATTTTGTTTTTAGTAAACTTAGCTTAAAGCTTTACATTAGTTTGTATGTTTTTATTTTTTATTTTTGAATAACGTTTTTAATTTTTTTAATTTTGGAGATTCTGTAATATTTGTAGCTTTTATGTTTCAATAATTTTTTCATTATTGCTTTTAGATGTTACAGTTCGTATTTTAATATGATTTTGTTTAATTAAAAAAATGTATCTTAAAAGTTAAAAATTATTTACACACACACACACACACTCACATATATATATATATATATATATATATATATATATATATATACATAAACTCTTGAGACTCAAGACCCTATTCTTTCAGTAGAATAACAAAATAATCCATTTTTGGCATGACCATTATAATTGACATTTATTCCCTGATGGTCTCCTGCGGTATTTCTTGCCAAATTTGCTCCAAACAACATTCCCTGGTTGATACAAACATCTTTTTATCATATCTTAGACATGCTCGATTAGAGAGAGATCTGCTGGCCAAGGAAGTGTTTGACAAACTGTAAGACAGCTAATAGCAGCACGTGCTTTGTACTGGCATTATCTTGCTAGAAAAATAAAGCCAGGGTACTGCAAAAGGAACGGTAGCAAAACAGGTCTCAGAATGTCGTCGAGGTACCGATGTGGTGTAAGTATGCATCTAATGAAGTCCAAAGGAGTCCGGCTATCAAGGGAAATGGCACCCGAGTCCATAACTCTCAGTCGAGGGCATGTGTGAGTCGATAAAAGAAAGGGAACGGATCTACACTGGGTGTCTCTGCAGTCGCGTCTTTATATCATCAGGACACAGCTGGTAAGGGATCTGTCTGCTAAAAAAACACTATACGTTCCCAGTCAGTATCATTCCAACCTGATCAGCCAAGCACCACTGCAATCTGGCTCGGCAGTGTGCAGGCGTGAGTGGCAGGTGGCGTAGAGGTCCGTACGATCGCAGATTTCGCTCTATCAGCCGTCTGTGCATGGTCATGGGGGACACTCACAAGCGGGTGTCCCGTCTGATGGTTCATAACGATGAATCAGGCACTGCGACAGCTGGTCTGACAATCACTTGGTCCTCCCAGTCCGCTGTGATCTCAGATCGATCACTTACATCAAGACGCTGAAATCTGCCATTGCCACCCTATCTGCATGAATCTTCTAAGCGTATTCGGTTGACCCATATGAAGTCATTGGCCCAACTGCCTCTTTAAATACAATAATACGACCTCTTTCAAACTCTGACAGTTGCTCGGAATTACCTCGAGGCATTTTTTGGGTCGTTGAAATGTATCCTAAATCACAATGCAATTGAAGATTTGACCATCAAATTGAGAATCGCTTCTTATATACACCCGCTGAGTACACAGTTCCGATGCACTGTAGTTCCCGTCCAAATGTCTTTGCATACGATATTTCAATACAATCGGGTAACTCCTTCTTGGTGAGTCGTTTTTTGTTATAGAGCATATATATATATATATATATATATATACATATATTTGCTCCCAATGTATAAGCTGAAGTGTAGTCTTAGTACTGCGATTCTAATTGTTAAGCCGCTGATGAGGAAAACTTTTGGTGAGTACTTGAGATCCATCCGGAAGTTGAACGAAATATTTTCACTTAGAACTATCTAACTTTTTGCTTAAACTTCATTATATATAATAGCATTTAAATAAATTCAATTTAACTTAATATTAAATATTATTTGGTTGTGATAATTATAATTATAATGTTATACCTGCTTCATTAATAATGTTGTACCTGAATGCATATGTAAACACATTTTAGGGTCTTACTTAACGAATACTTAACAGTATTTTGTTCTTTAATCAATTGTTATGAGATATAGAATGCACCTTTAGAAATTTAAGACACCATGTATTTTAGAAATGGGAAAGAAAGGATACGTATGAATGGATATGAAAATGTTTAATTTAGACATAAAAAAAAATGTGTGTGACGTTGGGCTATTCGCGATTTGCTCTTCATTAACCTAGAAGACTTAAAAGTAATTTGAATCGCAAAAAATTACAATTTCTTTAATTTAAAATTACAATTGAATTAGAGATATTTATATATGAATGAAATAGAAATGAAGTAAAATGAAGGGAGATAGAGCATAACGCCTTGCTAATATATAAATTTTCTTGGATAGGATATTTTTCTGATTTAATAATTTGGATCAAAGGCACCTTAATTAGATGTGTAGACTGAAGAAAGTTCTATTTAAAGTGCCAAATTAAGAACCAGCTTTTAGCAAGAGGTTTCTGAATACCTACAAGTTAATTCATAAGCTAAGAACTTATTTCTTGATCCTAATTTAAAATTGACGCATTAATTGGTATTCAAAAGAGAGCTATCTTATCTAACCTTCATTTATAAATAAAATATTTCACCTTGTTCTTATATATATTCAATTGGAGTCTTATTTATTATTAACTGTTAATTAAAGGGAACAGTGGCAGTAGAAGTACATAACGAAGAAAGGGGTTTATTTCAAGTATACATACAATAATAAAACTTAGTGCTGAATGCACTGCTTCATACAAATATTTAAATAGTGTATCGATCTTTGATACTCTTTTACTATGGAATTACAACTAATTACTTTTTGGTGTATTTTTGATTGAATAATTGTTTATTAATAGCGCAAATAGTATTGACATGAGTGAGAAAAGCTAAGTACCACGTAATTTTAAGCATTCTTCAAGTGGCGAAAACGACATCTGAGTTCCAAGCTCCCTATTTAAACTCCCACACCACGCCAATAGGAGGGCTTGGAGCCTCGAAAGATGTAACGTACATCATCCTCTGTATTCGGTGGATTTTTTGTGACATCAGTACTTGAACTCATGACCGAATGGAAGCAATGAGGGCCGCAAGCTCACTATGCGTCCATTACTAATCGGGAAGGTATTTATTACTATTATTATGTTAATAAATTTAATAAGTACCTTAATTTAATATATATATATATATATATATATATATATATATATATATATATATATCATGCATCCTTAAAACTGTTAAATAAGCAAATATATTTGTTTTACCAATATTTTGTCTTGACAGTAAGCAAATATATTTGTTTTACCAATATTTTGTCTTGACAGTAGATTTTTAATTACATCTACAATTTAAAGGAAATATAATTATTTTTTTTATTGAGTATAAGAGATATTCTATTGAATTATATCTATTTATTCAATATTAATTCACCAAATACCAGAGCAAGATTATTTATATATTAAATATATACATTCAATTTATGTAATAAATGATGATACGTTATCTTTTTCACATAAAATGTGTGATATTTGACCGATGTCATAGATTCAATTTGTCTTTTGCACAGTTTATCATAAGAGAAGAATACTTTTCGGGAGATAAATTTTTTTGAAGGAACGCCTATTAATAACATTATGCTTGTTGCCACAGGTATTTCAATAAATATTAATAAACATCATTTTCGTTATTCCCGATTGACTATTACTTATTGTCTTCTGTTGACGCATTCTTATCGAATTTATTGACTTAACCTGCTAACGTAATTATATATATAAAAAAAGATATATTTTCGAATTATTTGTTCCTGAAGATCCATCCAATTCATAAAAAGATCAGAGTTTTCTTTTCGTAAATTAATACAAAATTCATTAAAGATATAAACAAAATGAATTTCTAGAGAAATGCAAATAATTATGTATTTTAAGATGACATTGTTTTTCACGAAAAATTTAATTTATTATTCATTTTAACTAGGAGTGCTATAAATAATAATTTCCTGTTAAAATAGTTAGAAAACGGAATTATTTTTGACATTTTAAATCCTCGCAATACTTTCAAAATACATAAAATTGCATGAAATATTTTTTTTTATTTTAAAACTATCTATATGTATTCATTTTAAAGACAGGTAAGTAATATTTGGGAAAATAAATGAAAAAATAGTTATATAATCGCAGCAACAATAGGAAATGTTAAATCTGATAATTCAATATTTGAAAAAAGCCCATGAATAAACTGTAAACATACCCTTTTATAATTATTGAGTAATTCAAATATTAAAAATCCAAACCTTTTTGAAATTCAAATGCAAATATTAATAAATATATTAAACTTGATACACAGGGGCGGATTCCACCCAAAATTGAAAATCTTAAAAGTATGCTATTTATAATTTTTGGAAATAATACATGATGACCTAAAATTAGAATCTGCTCCAAAAAAGAATTTGTAAAAATATTTATACATAAAACTGATTAAAAACTTAATTAAACCATTCACTTGATTGCGAAGTATTTTTAAAAGTTTATTTATGAAACATTGGTCAAACGATGAACCTTTTTTTGGATTTTTTTTAAATATGTTCAATGTCAATTTAATGAGAGTGTACACAGAAAAAGTATAGAAATAAATTTAAGCTATGGATAAACTTTAAATTTTGCAGTTGGAAAGGAATTATGTACAAATGGAAATTCCTGCTAAACTTGCATCAGTAGATCTGTGTGCGTGGAAGTTTGAGTAATAACGTTGCACAATGATATAAATCTGAGATGATGCTATCTTGTAATGTTATTCCTATGGAGGAGGAAAGACATTTATATATGCGAGTATTTCGTCGGAAACAAGGAAAGCTTAAGCAACGACTCTTGAAATTTGACAATCATTCTGAAAGCATGAAACTTGATGCCTTTGGCGTTAAAGGGAAGGCTCCAGAAAAGCTTTAAATTTAGGTGAAATCTCGACTATATCAAAGTTACAGAATTTTAATTGTGTTGGCACACGTGCGCAAAAATGCTATAAATATGGAAATATTTGAAACCGGAGCGAATTAGTTGGGAGATGGCTGAAAAAATTGCTGAGAAAACTATTTGAGACACCTTTGGAATTGCTGCGTATTACTACGAAAATTTGTCCGTAGTGTGAACTAATAATTTGGTGAGTTGAACGTTACTGATACAGTTGTGACTGTTTGTACAAGAACTGTTTCTGTTCCTGTTTCTGAGTAGCTAACCTATACAAGTGCTGATTCCTATTTGCACTGTTATTTTGTCCAAGTTTTCCCAACTGTGTGTCGTCTTGTAGTGAATATTTGTGAATAATTCTGAATTTGTCATTACCTACCATATTGGACTGATTTCACTATTTTCACGCTCACGAAATACGATAATTTATGCAACAATTTAAAAATAATAAATAAAAAGAAGAGAAATGTGTTTTCCTAATCTACGAAATTTTGAATTTTTGAAGTTTATAATACAAACAAAAGTTTTTGTGATAACTGAATACCAAGTATGTGTACTAGAGAAATTAATTAAAGGTAAGTTATAGCGTGGGCTCAAACGCCTATCCCCCTGCAACTAAAATTTCGGGGAAATTAACTGAATTTGCTTGATTTGAATACCTCTCCCTATGAAATAAATACGACTGATGTAGATTAGATTTGATTTAGAGAAATGTTCCAAACGTATTTGATAAAATAAATTTATAAAGAAGCGAAGAATTTAATACCACTCAAAGTAACTGTAGTGTATTTAATACTGTCAGAAATTAGTAGTAGAAAGGGGAGCTGAAACTATTAGAGAAGTAATATTGGTTATATTATGGAGATTGAAATTTATCGGAACACAGCCAGAAATAATCTACTTAGGGTGGTGGATTCAAACCTTAATCTACTACATTTCTTAGGATTGGATCCCAATTGGATTGGTAAGAAAAACGATCTTTATTACATTAAGCTTTAGATTAGAGAAGTAAACAGTCTATTACAACAATTAAAGTAGGTTTAAGACTAAATTTTTAGTATTCGTATATGTGAATAAAATAACTTAGTTAATATATGTGTACATTTTTTCTATTCATTAGTCTTTGGCTTCACAGCTGTTTCACATAACGTTAAAATTGGAATAGGAAACGAAATAATATCGAGTCGTTACAAAATAAATGTGTTAAATTGTGTGATTGGGTTTATTAACGGCGCAATGAGAAGCAACCTCAGGGCTATTGGCATTAAACTTCGCAATTTTGAACTTCGACCAAATGATGAAGACGACAACTGTAATGACACCTTCCAATCAAACTTCTACATCTAGCCAATAGGTGGACTTGGGACCTGAACTGATTTAGAATGCATCATCCCCACTGCACAGTGTTCATTAGTGGCCTCAGGACTCGAACCCACAATTCGTGGACAACCGCTGGCCACGAGTCCTCAATCATGTACTAGAGAAAGAACATAAATGTATTATAGAACGATTGTAAAATCATTTAATGGTTTCAAATCAACTCAGTTTCTTTCCTTGTTTATTTTATAAGCAATATTTTTGGTTGTTGCCGAAGTGTCTGATATCTCTTATCTCAAACCTGTTTAATACCTTAACTTATGTCGATATTTTTTATGCAATAAGTAAATCAGTGTTGGGAAAGTTATCTATTGTCTACAAACTTTAATATAAATTCTATTACATTAACTTCCATATATGATTCTGTTCTCGAGTAATGGATATCTTGACATAGTCATAAATTCAAATTTGTAGATATAAGACACATAGCAGCAGATTTCTTGTACATTGCGCGAACTTCGCAAATTTCGAAATGTGATAATTTTTAATAATTCAAAATCTTGTTGAATCGTACTTTCTGTCTCGCTATTCGGACATGAATACGAAGCGGTTAAGTAACCTGCTAATCTTCAAATGTCTTTAGGTCATTTCTAAGATTTTCGTTTATTCTGACAACTCAACCTGTAATGCCTCGCTGTTATTCTTTTCATATGTCAGCTTTTATCACCTGATAAGTCACCAATGTAAAGCCTAATCACACAAATATAACTGTCAAATAATGAGAGATATTACTGCTCTCATCAATTTATTTATAGTTATTATAACATAAATATGTTCTCTAACTGCCAATCAATTCCTAAATATTTTGTAATACAGTCTAATGACAATGTTAAAACTTCGCTTACCAACGAACTCGAGTACAGGTGAGTTAATTTGCGACGACTAGGCATTCCGGTGGGGTTCTTATTTCTTAATCACTCCAAGATATTTTGAATCCTGGTTCTACATAAATCTATGAAGTTACATACACGTCAATTACGTCTACGCAGCATTAATCAAAATCTTCTAACACTAGCTTCCAAATTTTTACTTCCAACTTTCTATTCTCTCTCACATTCAGTTTGATTTAGTATACGCTTATTTTTTTTTCTTTCCATCTCGTTATATTTATTTAGTTTAATGATTTATATAGATCCCGTGTCATGTGGATGGGTGAAGGTTTTATTTTACGCAATTCCTTTCATAGAAAATCCCTAAGGTTAGTGAAGCAAAAACAATGGATAAGCCAACGTGATAATCTTAGAAATTATGCAAAGCAGAATTCCTATTTAAATGAAGTGTAGATAATCGGAGGAAGAAGTAGAAAGTAAAAGATTATACAAGTGGAGGTGATAGTGGACGAGATTATGCGGCAGGTAACTTTAATGCTAATTTGATTGGTAATCGATTCCACCTCAAGAAGCTGTCCAGTAAGTTTAGAATATCATTTTGAAGGAATCGAGTGGATTTGCTCCAATAGGCGTAATAGGTATCTTGAATATTAAATAAATCTATCGAGAACAGATTAAATAGTTCAATTAAAACTTTGAATGTCTGATTATTTGATTACTGACTGAGCTTCATTTCTTAGTATTGATACAATTTAATGAGGGACGTGAACCCAAGAAGTGAGACACATTTTAGAATGTGTCTGGTGTGAAAGTTGAAAAGTTTTGGAAAAAAAAAGTTTGAGTAAATTACTATCTACTTGAACTGCGTTACGAAGATCAACAATGCACATTATTCCTAGTAAAAAGAATTAAAAGTTATATTTAATAATTGTGATATGTCTCGAGAAATTGCAATTCCACTGTATATTTTTACTTAAAAATGTTTTCTACGAAAAATGTCAAAGCTCAAGATTTATTAACTTAAAGACTGAAACAAAATGAACTCAGATCAAATTAGTATGTAAATGAAAATAATAAAATTATTAATACACTACTTTACTTTTATTTAAGAGTGCAACGCAGATATTATATTTGTATTATCAATTTTCTTTTTTTCATGATTTCAGTTATATTTGTAACAATAACTTTTGTATATGCAATCTTTTTTAATATAATAAAACTAATCATATTGGAGATTCTAATAAGCTAAATATTAGCATGGTATGACAAAGCTTTGCAGACAGTGGAAATATTTTCTAATTTTCAGCTCCAAGTTAAGAATATGCTTATTTTTTAAGTCATTTTGGATACTTAATTCATTCTCCATTTAAATGTGGACATACATTTGGACAGCTTTTAAAAGTGTCAGTATTTAATTTTAATTTCGAAAGTAAATTTTTCAATCTACAAAAATCATAATTCATTGCTATTCAGTTTTTATAAATGCAATTTCCTTTAAGGTTTTTATCACAATACTTAGACTTAATGTATTGATTCATGAATTTAATTGGAAATTACATTAATCAATGAATAAATACATTTGCAATTGATGTTGATTTCAAATTATTGCCTCCATTTTCGTTAGGATGTTTTATAACCAACATTTTAAAAAGGTTCTCAATGCATTTTTATAGGTTCTCGTAATAACTGAGCCAATTTTCTAACATGCAATGAGAAATAGCAAAGGATTCCGAGGAAAAAATATTTCATTTAGAAACTTAACAAGATTTCGAATTTATCTACAAATTGAACGAAAAATGTATAACTATCAAATAATGTGCAAAATTCAGAATCTTTCTTCGTGCTTTTATCAATTACAAGAAATTCTTAGGAATCGTCAGTACTCTGAACATCTCCCTGTGATGTGGCGGTCATGATCCCGGATTTGTGGTCAATGGATTTCGTCAAATTTTGAATGCGATCCCTGTTACCACTAAAGATCCACCGTAGAGTGAGGCTGATGTGCGTTAAAGCAGTCAGAAATCTCGAATCCTTCCGTTTTGGTTCGAAGATTAGAAGGGGAATTACCAACTGATGTGTCGTCCTCATCACTTGACCAAAAAACTCTAAATTATGAAATCCGTTACCAATTACCCTCAGGTTGCTTCTCAGTGCGAGTTAATAAGCAATCAGTTCGCATATCTCCCTTGGCTACATTAGAATGGAATGACATCCACGTAACCAATTGAAACGTACTCTTTTCAAATTGGATGAACTAATCAATTGTAATAAACTGAATAGGAGAAACTTATACATAAGCAAAATTAAACTGAATATAAAATTTCGAAGTAAGGCACTCGAAATTATTGGTTTGAAAATAGTAATTAATAATGCGTAGATGTAGTTGACGAGTGTGTAACTATATCCATTGTTATGGAGCAAGGATCTCTAGTAGGGACTAAAATCCATTCGAATCCCTTGTCGTTGTTGGCTAAATCACATAGATATGATTATACTGGTAAGACTAATATTTAACAGTGATTTTATACTAAGTTGCAAATGCATTGAGAGTTATTAATCATAGAGAGCACATATATGATTTTAGAAATATCAGTAAATTAATAACAACAGTCCTTTGTCTCCTAATTATTTGCCTGATATATCTTCGTGATAAGACTTTTACTTAATTAATGTTTAGTTGGTAAATGATGACATCTCAAACGAATAAAATTGGAGCCTTGAAATTCTTGTTTATTTTTGGGTGTTGTATAAATTCATCGTTTACAACGCAATTGTCACATTATTTTGAATTGAGATATAGACTCTTTGGAGTCAGAAAAGGCATATATTTAGCAAGCAAGGCGAAGAAAAATTTGCAGAAATTAGCGTATAAAAAAAATTAATCAACGATGTAACCATTTAGAAGTGTTTTACTAATGAAGTATGTTATTAAGTGTGTTGCAATTGGAGTGTCATCTCAAAATTATTCCTTTTTGAAACCTAATTTTGCTGAAGTAAATTACAATGTCAAGTGGTACAAGATAGTTGATTTTATTTTTGCATCAGGTCTACTATGATAGTGTCATGAGGTTTATTGTAAAGACGACTTTCGATAATTACTGAGAATTCAAAGACTGATTCGTCATTAAGTTTTGAAACACACAGTAAAAAATTTGAATGGTGGTCATTCGTTTTTCTAGCTTACTGATAGTCTAGCTCATTTGATAATAATAAGATTACCTAAGAAGCAACATAACTTTCGCTTACGGTATTGAAAGTCATATGAAAAGAACTGGAATCTTGAAAATTCATGAGTTATGGTGAATGATTCCATTATGGTAGTACAAAAAATCGTACGAAGGAACCAATAAGAAGCTCGTATTTTTTACAAAAGAAGTATGAAAGTAAATGCCGTAGAAAAGAACTGCTTCTGTCATCTGACAAATGTTAAACTGTCGGCCGTAATGGTATTTGGAAGACAGAAGGGCATTCTATATTATTTTGTGTCTGCATTGTGATAGGGGAGAAAAATGTAAATCTAAGGGCTTAAAGTTCTATTTCAGATTGCGAAAGATATAAAAGTGTTAAATTTCACTTCGAACGCGTTTAACACTATAGAAGATGTGTCACATGATGCAATTTCACTAGTATGAAAAAGATATGTGGTAATATTTAGACAGTTAAGGAATTCGATGAAACTGAATTTGAAAATGAATCTAGGATTGAATTTAGATCATCGTTAAGTTTTAATGTTACAATCAAAAGTAATACTTATAATCTGTATATTAATAAGCATGAAGTTCTCATTATTAAAATAGTTTAACACATCATAAATTCAAAATCTTCAGATTTATCCTATCCAGAGCTTCGGAAGTAATTTTCAAGTGGTAAGACGCAGAACTCATATGAGAAGATAATGAGATACCTTAGCGATCTTTCTCTATATTCGATCATTTAACTTGTCAACATTTTTACATTTTCATTTTCTAACACCTGGAACACAGACACGCATTGTTCGGGGCAGAATAATTAGTTTTGGAATTGTGTTTTAAATCTCTACTTTCACAGCTTCATCCTGTAATTGATACGGAATGTTCTTTCTCTTATAGTCTTAAATAAAGTTCGTTCTTAGATCAATATCTTCGAGTCGAATTTGTTATAATATAGCTATTGAATTATCTAATTATTTGCTTCAAAATATCTACTTTTTCTCTTAATTTTCATTTGATCATCCCAAAGCTCATTATTATGTAATGTGTGTCAATAACAAGTAATAAATAAATTTGAGCTCTAATTTTCGTTCAGTTACATAAAGCCAAGTTAGGGGCTTAGCACTTTAATTTTGACTTATTTTCCATTACTTAGGAGATTTTTTGATAGACAATCTTATTCCCTGCATTAGCTATTTTCTTTACCGCGTTGATGCTAACACCATTATGTATTCCCATAAGTGCATTTCACGTTTTAAAATATTCGGAAGACAAGATAATGCAATCCATTATTACACGTAAGGAACGGCAGACAAGGAATTTCTGTAATGGAAAATTAAGGAGGAAATGTTGTAACAACACAATTTAGTGTAATTCCCTGAAGAGGAAAATGTACAATCAACGTTTGTTTTAACCGGCATTAAAACATGTTAAAACATAGTATGAGGAAAAACAAGGTTACTAATGTTTGAGATTTAATGTACTCAGATATATTAGCTTGAAGTTGGTAAAAGCTAGAATGTTTCCAAAATGAGTTTCAAAACATGCAAATGGACTATTTATTATTCCTGTAACGTATTTAGTTTTATAACTTCAGCCTTATTTTCAAACATGCGTGATGAAAGCTCACTTTTAATTTCTTTTCTATAATTTTGAGTTAAAATTTAAATGCGCTTTATTTTACTTTATATATTGGTATTATTTTAAACTTTATAAAGAAAATAAAGTATTAAATTATTTTAGAGATTTAAATATAGGTTCTTTTTATAACCATATATTACTTCAATTCCTACACATTTAGTAATAAATATTTTGATGTCAATTTTTTTTTTTAATATTGTTAACTTATTTTCACTTTGTTTTTGTCTTATTTGAATATATAAAAATTACATTCTAGTCCTGAAGCGTCGCATTCAGTAATAAATGACTAGAAATAAGTATTCTGATTTCCAAAAATGTAGCTCTGAGAAAAGAATAATTAAATGAAGTATATTCTGAAGAAGTTGTAGATTGGGTTTCTTAATTTTCCAGCTCGCTTAATATATTAAGCAAAGGATATTATGGAGGGAATTAAATCGCAGGTTTCTTTTAACCAAACAATTCGAGAGCATTTTATAGGATTTCAGGCAAATTAAATATCTCTCTGAATGGTTGAAACACGATTTATGTAAATAAGATTGAATTAATAAAGTGTAGTAAATTAATTTGAAAAATTGTATTTATAAGTAGTGAAGAGATTGATGGTGTGTTTGTTAGGAAGTTAGTAGTAGAAAATGGAGCTGAAACCCTAAAGGAAAGAATAGGAACCGTATTGCTAAGCTTCAAATGGTATCCAGCCTCCCCTTCTATTTTTAATTTTAACTTAAACTGCTATGAAACCAAAGTCCAATCAATAGAAAGTCATTCATGTGCGACAACCATTTTATTCAAATATACGTGTAATCAATATTTAAACCTTTATCTAAGGAAGGGTCGTCCCATCGTAATAGAAGCCAACCACTTGTTGCTTCTATTACGACGTTAATAAAAACTAAGCTAAAAAACTCAGCTGAGTTGCAAAGATTGATTGAGAAAAACTGTGAAACCCTTCAAAATAAATGTGAGTTACTTCCATTCGGGTAACCTGGTAGCCTAGTGGTCATAGTCGATGATTCATGGATGGCTTTATTATCATGGAATCGAGGGTTTGAGCTCTGATGCCACAAAAGACCCAGCCATGTAACTGGTCCCAAGTCATATTGTAGCGTTGAATCTAGTCGAGGTCCCAAGTCATTCCATTTGCGTGGTGTGGAAGAGTGGAAAGCGAGGTTCCAGCGAAGGCATTGCCATCATCACTTGAAGACAATCCAAATTACGAGAATCATTGTCAATAGCCCTCTTGTTGCTTTTTCGTGCGTCGTTAATAAACAATCGCAATCATAATACTTCATTCGATAACCTATAAAAATACGAAAAAATCATTACTTCAATCAAGATAAATATTTATCCTCCTTTAAGAAATTTAACTGACACTAGAATATAATACTGTAGCACTTCATTTCTTGAAAAAATTGGAAATTATTTATTCAATTTTATTTGTGATTACATATGATGGATTTTTATAGCTTTTTTTTCTCATAAACTCTTTTATTTCTAGAAGTCATAAGTTAATATAAGTATTATTTCGCAGCACTACAATAATTTTATATAATTTTATTACTGAAGTTTTTTTTTTTCATAAATCAATATATTATAGATTATCAATTGTTTGAGCTATCTAACACCTTCTGGTTAAAAGGGCAAACATGTGAAGCAGAATATAATTATTATTAACACTGAATGCAGTATTACTGTATAGATAAAATTAAAATGTTTTAATTTTAACTCAGTTTTGCTACTTTTTCATACAATTTTGTACTTCATGCTGTCCAAAATTTATTCAAATAACTTTTAAGAAGAAATGTTTTTATGTCTTGATTGAAAAGGTGATTTTATTTATATATCAGGTGGTTGAAATTAAAATCTCTCATATTAACTTACAATGAAGACGTGCATAATACTTGTTTTATTCCCTCAGTAATAACTGATCTATTTTCAAAAGTAAAATAAATACTTTTAAATATTTCTAGAAAATTAAATTTTTACAATTGAAAACCTTTACGTGAAGTCTTATCATAAACCTACTTATTTCTCTTCAAAACTTTAAAACTTGTTTATTAGTTTATTATCATAAATGTAATTGTTTTTAAAAAAATTTGAAAAAATTACCAGGGAAAAAAACTTTTCTATTTTTTTTAAAATTAATATTCCTATCAAAATTAACATTTTTTATCACATTCTAAGTTATAGCTTGATAGAACGTTCAAAACATTATGAGAAAGAAACGTAATTAAATTATGGATGACTGAATTATCTACATATCCAGTGGCAACACCGAAATTATTTTGTATTGCTAATGTACATCATAATTTTAAATAACAACCATGAGAAAAATAAGATACTTCAACTGCACCAAACTGCAATCTTATCAAACTTTATGCCACTGCATATTAATCTGACACAATTCGCCGAATTCCTCTTCACAATAAGAAAGAACAACATTCTCTCAGAGGATGAATTTTGTTGTCTATTAAACATAAGATGTTACCCACTGAAATAAATAACCCTTCTTAATAAATACAATAGAAATCGTATTTCCATATTCTTTCTTTGGCTGAAACAATCGAGTGGTCATGGCCGATATTGTTTCTTGTGAGTCATGTGCTCGAGGCTTGATATCACTCTGACACCGTCGGTGCAACGGGTCCGATGCAAGTTAAAGCTTTTGGGGCTCAAACTCCTCCCATAAGATCATTTAATTTTTTTAAAACTTTTACTTTCTTCAATCGTTTCAACTAGTTCAAATTTGGCTTTCAAGAAGATTTACATTTTCTGTATTTTCTTTTGAATGTAAAGTCTTGCACTTAACTACGTGTAAGCATTTTCGTATTTTATTTTATATTTTGAATATGATAAAAGCTTTTCTGTTTCAAGTTGCTGGAACTAATGAAATTTCTGAGAAAATTTCTTTTGGAAAGATTCGGTGTATATGAACTCAATGTGTCTTTTCAATGTATGAAAAAATTTCCAATCTCATAAAACATCATCACTATGAAGATTTTAAAAATTATTAATGAACACTACTTTAAAGCTGAGTTCAAATATGTCAAACCTTAAAAGGAAGTTAATTTAAAATACAAATCCATATACATGTGCTACCCTTCGAAACAACAATCCACTATCTTTAATATTAAAATGGATTTATTCGTGCAAGCATTTTGTTTGTATATTTTAGTTAGTTGTCATAGTGTAGATATTTTTATTCCTCATTCATGTCTTTGAGATTTGAAACGTCAGCTTGAGTTCAAAATCAGATTTTAAATCTTATTAAAACTTTCAGCGTCATTTTAAGGTATAATTTCTTAAGATTAGAATATGATATTTAAAAAAATATTTTTATTCTCGTTTCACATCATTTTTCTAATTTTAAAATAGTATCTATTTTTATTTTTTTGACTTGTAGTGTATGAGCATTCAAACATGCCTCAAAACAAGGACAAATAGAGTAAGGTATGGTTTTATCTATGTTAAAATCAAGCAAACAACAATAAGAGAACATAAGAATTTACCACATATTTTGAGAAGCCAAAAAAACAATCACTTTTTTTTTAAAAAAAATTGATACATTTCAAAAAATTCTTCTTTCTTTTCCTCATCAAGCAACACCTCCTCCTTAACAATTTTAACGATTTTATCAAAAACATTACATATGTTTCAGATCATTAATCTTACAATTTGTTTATATATATAAATAAATAAAGTGGATAAATGAACTTAAAATATATAAATTACATTTTCTCCTTCAGGATTCATGTTTCAACACAATTCTGAGTCTAAACGACTAAGTGCGGAATAACCAAACCAAACTCACCTCTACCAAAGAAGATTCGGATGAGCAAACCTGGTGTGAAAAACCTTTTATTTTACTTTTTAACTCTAAAGGACTGTTTCATAAGGAATTCGGTATATATGGGTAGTGAGTTAATTCAAACTCTTACGTGTAAATGCTCACACTTTTGAGGAAAGGAAAGAACACATCCACGCACTGATCGCCTGCAGATGGAACGCCCACCATGACAACACTAGGCCCCTTACTGCGTTGGAATTGCTTGAGTACCTATCCCATGAATATATCCCTCGCATTCCTATCCGCCATACTGACCAGGCTCAGTCCTCTGTTACTTCCTTTTGTTCCATATACTCAAGATGGAGTTAAAAGGATACAAATTCGATGCTCTCAAAAATGCTCGAAAAACCATGTCCCCTAAGCTTCTAAGTGACTTGCAAAATGAGTCATCATAGTGCAAGGAAAAATAGTGAAGCAACTGGACTCGTTGTATTTAATACTCAAATTTCATACTTTAAGGTGTATTAGGAATATAGTATTGTCTGTCCAATAATATAATTATAAAAAAAATTCTCATTTCTTTTGGGTCAAACATTGTATGAATGCTATATCGTTACATTGTATGTTGTAATGTGTTCTGGGATAATGCAAGAGATTACTTATACAGGTTCAGAATCCCATGGGCGGGTCTTCATACCTTTTTCCGTGTTTATTCCCGCCTACATCAGATTTTAGTCGCGAAACAGTACTTAGCTTCTATAGAATTTGTATGCTGCCCTGATCCTCAGTACTATCTTATTCCAGCCGAATTCTTTATGCTCCCGCAACTGAAAAGAGATATAAAAGAAAAATTATTTTCAGATATTCCGAATATTCAAAGACTTGTAACGTATGTTCTCCATTTGATACAAAAAGAGGACTTTTCATGTTGTTTTCATTGCTTCAGAATTGTGCAACCGATTTCAAAAGTGCATAACAATCGGTAGACATTGTTTCGAAGAAATGAAATTTAATTAAGATGGTTCTTGTTTAAGTTAGATGTTACCGTTTATGAACATATTCACAGAATTTTATTAACAAAAGCTGCATATCTTCCATGTAATGCATTGTTCACTTTTTACCACCCTTACGCCTATTCGTAACTAGTCAGTCGAACCTTTGTGAAAAGAATCCCGGTGATTTTTGTCGACGACAGACATTCATGGCAGATTTCCCTTCGTCTTCAGAAAACAAAGTTCTATTTCGCCTTCGGAATATTTGAAAGTCACAAGGTGGAGTGTAAGTTATATTCGCTGCTTCCATAACCTCTTCATATGAGTTTCCATTATTTACAATTTTTAGCCTCAATACGAAACCTGGTATCAAATTCAATATATAGAACACATGCAAAGCTTTCGAAGAGTAAGAAACTTGAAAATAGGGTAACCTGTATAAACGTATGGCCCAAGAAGCTTTACTTTTCAATCAAGCCTTGCCTTTATAAGCAAACATAAATTTAAAAATACAATTAATAAATATTCTCAATGTTTAACAGCAAATATATTACTGATGTTTATCTAATAATTCATGTTCCTTTGCATTTTTTTTCTCAAAAGCTATAATATGTTGCAACAAACATGTTTTTACATAGTCGGACTGGAGTGTTAACTTAAATATCTCATTCATAATATCATATAAGTTTGGAAAGGTGGAAAAGTGTTTTAAAGTACCTGTAATGAAAAGATTGCGGCTACCAATTTCGGATATGACAACTATTTTATGAAAATTCACTAAAACGGCATGTGGTCTGCATATCATGTTGCAGCATGATGCTCTTCTTATTGAACCACACCGTCCTCTTTCCTTTGAGTGCATTGTTTAAATCATTTTTTAGTTGAGAGTATCTATCAGAATGGATCTTTTCGTTAAGTTTAAAAAGCTCGTAATATGTAGTCCTTGGACGTCCTGCTATATACACTGTCATTTCTTATTCACTCTGTAGATAAGCGTATAATTGGAGAGACCTAGTTATCCAAGATCACAGTATGACCTTCCCTTTATGATGTTTCCATTGGTAATATATTTTCCATCAACAGTTATCACCCGATTTAAAAAGGATTCGTTTTTGTTCCCAGAAAGCTGAGATGTATATTTGACGACAAGATAAAGCAAATTCTAATTCATAACTCATGAGGCATCCATCTGTAATGTCTATAGACCAATTCCAGTAACATCGACAATTATATTGTACAATAAATATTAATAAATATATGAAAAAATGTTTTATTTTCTTTAACTTCGCAATTGGATAGAGCTTTGTGGTAGATCGTATGATTCATAATTCCAGTAATAGTTTCCTCATTTGGAAATCTTATGGTATCATAGATCTGTTTAATATTAAAAATAATTTTTATAGTGATCAGATGACACGAAATGACTTGAGTTGACATTACATTTTGTAACTCAACTCCACATCTAGATTTCGAATCACTGAACAATCAACAAACCTAAGTCCCTTCCGAGTAAAATTCTTTGTTAGAATATACCAAGCCTATTAAAGATTCGGGAATAAATTGTGTTTTTGCTTACCAAGATACTTCGGCAGAATGTAATTTCAGTAATATGTCTATCATAGTTTTTAAATACCATATATTTCTGTGTGTAAGTCAAGAATATTTGGATTGTTTGCTAAAGCTATGTTTTGGGACTCGGGTTAAATACGGATTAGTTAAATTGAAAAAAAAACTTTAGTACTCTTCCGTAGCCTCTCTCAAGTGATATATCGTCAAATATGGCAAGTTTTTATCTACTTGGTTTATATATCTGAAGTTTATGAGGAATATAATTCTAAACGAAGTTATCATTCTTTTTATCAAATCGAGTTGTTTTTATTTTCAAAAGTGTTGGTATTACTGGCGTATTGAGTCGTTGACTAACAAAAATTCTAATCTTAGTGAAATTTGAATGCTGCTAACAGAACGGTACCGAAATATATATGTTAGGTATAATAAATAGAATATCGTAGGCAATGCACAAATTAAAAAATGAAATAAAGAACATTTATAAATAAAAATATAAAAAACAAATTAAAAAATGAAAGAAATATTAGTTTAATCTTCTAGCTTATATTTTGTGTGTTTTGGATGAAACTTTTATGCAAAAAGATAGGGATAGTTAGCTTTAGATAGAGTTACCAGTGTTATATCTGGAGATTTACTTTACAGCCGAAATGTCCAGCCGTCTCACCACATGCGATTTAGAGTACCTGTCAATATAACCTAAGAAGATTGTGCGCAGCGAAATAAATATAAATATCCAATACAAAAAAATGTAATCTCAAAAATTCAATCCAAGAATCACAGTTGCGAATTGTCTCTTTGTGTACAGGCTTCTTCCTTGATACAGGAATTTTAAATCAAGTTTCAGGATTTTTGAAGAAATAATCAAATATTTTATTTTTGAGACTCTTTTAATTGTCAATATAGATATAGTGTCAGTAAATTTTTAAATAGAATGCATTGAGTTGCAATGTGATTCACGAAGAAAAAATCACAATATTTCTCTATTATACTTTAATTAATCATGGTTCTTCAAAGAAAAAATATCCTTCACTGTCCAAATTTCTGTTATTCATGTTATTATTACTGAGAAGCACTCGCATTTATGGGCAACTATTTTGAAGAGGAAAACAAACCGAGAGTAAATCAAGAACCAGAATAAAGGATGAAAACACTTCGAGAACTCCCTGCAAACTGCAACCGAAAATATCATATTGATTTTATAATTTCTAATTAATTTTATATTTATACTTATAAAATTCGTTATACAATGTCATATATACAAGTCCATATAACATATATGAAATAATGTCAATCGAATTATATATTGTAGATTTATAATACAAAAATGCTAAATATGTGTTAACCATATATTTATCTCCCTCCAAAAAAACTCCCCTCTGCCCAGTGAGAGCTAAGGAAGCAAAATGGTTGGACACAGCTCTGGATTGTTGAATTTCACTTCGATTTGAGTTGAAAACATACCAACCGTTGTACATACTTAGCAACCATTTCACTCTCCTGTGGCGATGTGTTCGAATATTACAGAATTTTTCTTTAAAATTTCTCAAAATATTATCATTATTATTATTATTGAATTTTGGAAATATCCTTCATACGATATACAGTTTCACTCACACATTTCCCTTCGACTAACCCTTGGAGACTTTCATATGATTATAATTGTATTGATAACTTCTTTTTTGCAAGTGAATCGTAATAATTAAATATAAATATTGAAACGTAGTGAATAGTATTGATGCGATGTATTTACAAACGGTGGCGAATTTAATGGTGCGAGTTAGTTTTAAAGAGCGGTAAGAAGCTTACAACGAAGAAATTAAACTTGTGCCATTGCATAAAGCATTTAATGAGAGGAGAAGTTTTGTAAAGGGACAATAGGATGAATTCAATTACAGTTTTATAACTGATTAGTACCCGTTTTGGAAATGACTGATTAATGTCCTTTTGAAAAAATTAGTCTTTAGATTCAAACATGTGTAGAAAACAATCGACAGGCATGATGATATGTATTTTGTGCTGCGATTATTCTACGATTCGTTAAAAAATAAGTTCGTAATTTGTTCAACAGTTGGAATTGAAGAATAATTTTATAATTGATTACCGATGAAAATATTAATTGAAGGAAGTCTTCCCTCGTCGTTATTAGAAAATTTGAAATTTGATGTATTTTTGAAAAAGAAAATTTAAATTAGCTTTGCTAGTTTCATTTTATTACGTGCTATCATTTTTATGTAAGTTATCAGAAAAATAGAATATTTAAAAATCCTTATTATTAGCTTATAGTAAGCTTACTTCCGAGCAACAAGCTCCTCTGAAGAAATCACTATCAAGAAAAAGAAATACTTTCTTCAAATATCTAATGCAGTTTCAGTATCACAAGCAAAACATTTTTGAAGTCAAAACCATTGTTAATATTATTTTGCCGTAAAATCAATTATTAACTTAAATACTGTAATAGGAGCAAACAATAAATTACTAAAGTCGATAATATTATCCAGTTTGGATATTAAAATATAGTGCAAATGATAAGTTATTAAATTAAATATATCTTAGCAATGTCAATATACCTTAGGAAACTAATTGTAATTATTATAGTCATGATGTTTTATGATTTCTATTTTTTGAACCTAACACCATGAATCCTTTATTTTACCCCCACGCATTTTTGTTGATGCTATTTTCTCAAAACAACAACATGTTAGCATATAGTTAAAAAATGAAATGTGCACTTCGCTTACTTTTGGAAACTTACGGTTAAATAAAATGCATGGTATATTAAATCTCAAATAATAATTCACATACTTCGATTTATGTAATTTTCTCTTGGCCTTTCCATGCATAGCTGGAGAATAGTAATTTATTAGAAATAGTCCTTGATGCGTATAACCGAAGTTGTCCTTGAAACGGGGAGAAATATTACTCAGACTGTCGCACGGTAACTTAAAAATTGTCTTTGACCAAGCTTTAAGTTATACAGCGGGGAGGAAAAGGATGGGAATTCCATGGTCAAAATAAAGTCCAAATACTTATGTAAGATACAAAGGGCTCATAAATCGCTGCTCAAGTCGCCCGTCAATGATTTATATCTTTAAAAGCCGATACAATAGTTCGATTTCTTAAAAGCTCCAGGAAGTTACTCTCAAACAACCCAGAAATATCTATCTACGTTTTCATTCTTGTATCCAACTTAATGCGCTCAACTTTTTATGTCAAATTCAGCATAAAAGAAGAAAGTGAAGTAACATTGTAAAGTTGATAGAAATATTCAATTTTCTGAGAAGCTTCGCATAACACTTAACTTTCTTGCATTTTCATATGATACAGTTTGTATATGCATATCGTATATATATATATATATATATATATATATATATAGTTGAATAATATAAAGTCTTAATGTTTCTTTGGGGTAAGCCTTTTTAAAGTAAGTTTGAAATATCTTAAAATTCATCTTGCAAGGGATTAAAGAAATAGGTAAGTACTTTTATATTTATTTTAAACATCTTTTCTAAACTACTAATAGCTAATATATCTAAATTGCTTACAAATATGGTAATAAATTGCATCCCTTTACTACTTTTTGAGTTGTAAATATTTATTTTAAGTAATTATTTTTTATTCAAATTTGTACTCAGCTTCGAAATAATTAAAACGTTAACAGATGGTACTGTTATATCAGTCAAATATCTATCCCGTCCATAAGTAATGACGGTAAGATCTGTCATGATTATTTCCCTTATTAAAAAATCGGCAGCTTGAGCAGTCACAATATTGTGCTAAAATATATAAAAATGTAAATAAACTGTTTTTTCAGGATACTTGTAAATGCTAAAAAGTGATTCAAAGAAGAAATATTTTGATAACATCACTTGAAAAAATAAAATAATCCGATTACATGAAATATTAATTTATCAATTGCTGGAATAAGAGTTTTGAATTATTTCTTCATATCCAATTAACTACACCAAATAAAGGAATTTTAAAAGAAAAAGAATTGAAAAAAGAAGAAAACAATAGAGAAACATTATTAAGTTTCAGGCATAGCCTTGTATAAGGTTTGATACAAGTTCCTACTGAAATAAAAATTGGTAAAGATTTAGTAATAAAAAAATAGAGGATGCCACCTAAGAATTATGAGCCTTTTAGTTATCGGTAAACCAGGTCCATCAACTCACATTACTAATCAATCGAATATTTCTGATTTTCAACACTTCTCTGAAAAGTTCCAGCTCCTGTGGATTACAAAAGAATGGAACAATTGGTTTGCGTTTTAAAGAATATTAGAGAAAATATATAAGGGAACGTCGTTTAGATGCAACAAATGCAAACATAAAAGCGATTTATATCTAAAATATTTGAAAGTTTTTCCCATAAATTTGTTATTGATAATATTTGATCATTTTATTTTTAAAACTGTTTTTGTCTAAGTTTTATTTATTACATTTTATTAGTAGTGCAGTTAATATTCTTATGTAACAGAATATTTGGTTGTCATTACAGTTATAATCGTCATTTGCATATGCGTTTACGTCATTTGCATATGGTTTAATTGCACCCTAAATACAAAAGGCGGATGTACCCGTAAATAAAAAAAAATTACAAAAAAATGTTTTTATATTTGAAAAACTTGCTAAGATAAATAACTCGATTGAAAAGTCATTTTTACCCAGAAAATAAAAATATGATATTGAAAAAGTCACAGTTTGAATTGCCCTGTTGTCATTCGATTTTCAAGAGTAGTACCATGAATTAGCGATAATGAAGTCAATTTTTTAAAATTGATTTCTAAAATTAAATTAAATTCTAATTTTTAATTTCTAAAATTAATGTGTCATTAGTGATTAATTAAAAGAATAAGAATCTATACATTTTGAAAAAAGATCATCTAACTTAAAGACGAAGGATTTTGAGAATAGTAACAATTCTAAGGTGACGAAATTTTACTGATCTTATCGGAGCATTTACATGTAATCAATACAAAAATTTCTAAAACTCATTAATAAAAGATTTTTTAAGAAATGTTATTGATTAAAAAAACTTCAAAATAGAAGAAATAGCCGTGGTATTCAAAATAATATTTAATGTTATTTTCAATGAAGTGAAACTAATTATGAAAAATTGTCCAATGTAATCCAGCTATCAAATACAAAATAATTTTAATCAGATTCCACATCCAACTCGTTACCAGTCGGCATTTAAAAAAAAAATTAAAACATTTCAAATGAAAGTTCAAGTCTTAGTAATATTTTAAATAATTATGAGTGAGCAACTAATTCGCCCAGAATGAAAAAATGATTTTCCATTATCATAAATTCAATTATAGTTATATACTGTTGTGATCAAGATTTTTTACAACTGGAACAACAGAACTGGTCTTGAAATTTGACCGTTAAAATTTTGAATATTCTAAGGGAAGGTATATTCAGTCAAAGAAAAGATTGATGCTAGATATCAGCCCAGCATCTATGTTATCACGCATGAGTAATAAACTTCGATCAGATGGCAAAACTTTGCCAAAAAATCTCACATTTGTTAAAATAACACAAAATATGTGGGCCATACATTCGATGAAGGTTCAGAATTTCCTCTTAATTTATTAAGATAGAACGTAAACTCTATAAAAGTCTCTCGGAAACATACAAACTGATAAAACAAGCTCAATTGATTAATGATTGATTGGTTTTTTTAATTCCTCAGCTCGAGGGTTATTGGAGTAGTAATTTTGAAGTTGATCAAGTGACGAGGTCGAAACCTGATCAGGCGCCAAACTTTCCTAACTTCCACACAATGCCAACTGGAGGACTTTGAGTCTCGACTTCACTTTCGGCTATACAGCAGATCTTTAGTGGTATCCAGGCTCGAACTTGCGAAACTTCAAAAGCCGTGAATTCGCGACCATGATCACTAGGCTAAATTAAGTTCAAAGTTATTTGAGTTTGAATAGATCCAATGTTTTCCTGTGACACAAATGTTTTTTTAGATGGAAGCGATAAGCCAGAAAAGGTAAGCATATCAGAAGAGCAAGTCCATCTAGGACATCCGATATTATTGAAATAGTGCACAACAATTGCTATGTGTCTGTGAGAATGATGGAAGAATCTTTGAGAAACAAGAAATAAATTATTTGAATCAACTTTCGAGAAGATTTGGGAAAGATAAAAGTGTGTTCTAAATTTTTTCCACACACTTTAACCAATGAGCAAACATTTAATGAGAAGAGCAAGTGTAGAGGCATAATATCAATCAAACTTCTTAAAAGTAAGGTGATGAAACATAATGTTTTCAAAATGCCTCTAAAATAGACAAAGTGGGCACTAGAAGTAAATAAACTCCACATAAAAAAATTCCATCAAAATCAAAACAATACTTAGCACACTTTTGATCGAAAGATTCTTATCCACAACAATTTGTTCTAATAGAACAGACAATTTCTGGTGAGTTTTACTTAAATGTTTTGATGGTGTTTGATGGCAGAAATGACGGCAACATGTAGCAATAATCTAAAATATTGGAAAGAAAATTGTTTATTGCATTCTGCGTCACCAGTCACAACTCACTTGTTGGTAGAATTTTGAATAAAGTAACACTTAAGAGTTGAGTCATTCTCAGTAGTTTAACCCATTCTTCATTATTGAAATCTAATCATTGTTAGGGGATGATGTTTGTGCAAATTTTGTTCAGAGATATTTGAGACACGAGAATATTGACATAAACCGGTTTTTCCTGTTACATTTGATTGTTGTAATTTTTTGTCTTTGATGGAGAACTGTTAAACACTACAGAGAACCTCAAATTTTATTGTTTAACAATAGACACAATATTCGTCTGATTTCGCAACTTTTTATTCCTAAAATAAATTGAATTTAAAAGATTGTTATTTTGATGATATTTCACCCATACAAAGAGTTTCGACGCATGTTGTGGAAATAATTTGGCAAAGGAAATTACAATTGGCAATTGAATCAGTATTTAATCGCTATAACTAGTGTGACGGGTGATCGTAAATTGAATAAAATATCAAAACAATAGTTAGTACTCCCTTTTTCTTTTTACAATCCCAGTCTTAAAAATTGCTTGACATATTGTGTATAAATATGTTAGAAATATTTACTTTAGGCTAAAAAATTTTTAAAAAAATTAGCTTGATCTCAAACATAAATAGAAATAAATATGATTAAATAATGGGAATATACATTATTATATAAATTAAATATAAACAATAACAATGACAATAACAATCGAAAACTTAAAATGATTGTTTTTCTGCTAAAAAAATACTGTCCTAAATAGTAGATATTTAAATTATTCAAAATATCAACAAAAATATTCAATAAAACAAATTATTTGACTTCGCAAGTATTAATATTTTATAATAATGAATACTGAAGAAATATCGTGAAGCTATCTGAAGGGCTTCTGATAAACTATGTTGAATGTCTTTTCATTCCAAAAAACGATTAGATAACTATCTAACTTTTAACAAAAAATATATATTTGGCACTTAGGATGATAAAAAATGTTTCTTGGATTCTATTAAATAATAAGAAGATATTTTACATGGAATTTATTATTGCTCAATACTGTCTCAAAAATGCATTAACAACATATTTAATATTTTTTTATGCAACTCAGAAAAGAATATCATCAATTTTGATTATTAATTATTATATTCCTTATCGTATATTTTAAGTTTTATGATTTCTTTTTGTCAGTTGAACTACTTGAGGAGATTATTCTTCAGAATTGTTAATGCTCATAACAAAGCTGTAAATTATCACTGGCATAGTTTCCACTTACATAAACTACTATTACACAACAAAAGTGAAACTAGATTTATGAAAACGAGATCCCGGCACCAAATTTGCGTTGCAAAATAAAGGAAGGTCAGTTCCAAAGATTTGAAGATTAAATAATTGACTATTTCCTATGGATCTCAATTAGTATAATAAATCCTGTATATTAAAAAAGTCTCCCAAATATGTCGATCTATCTTGATATTTACAGCATTGTTTTGGGGTGCAAGGTTAGCTCTCAGTGAGATTCAAGCATTTTCTTGAAATTTGTTCTCGCATGTTTTAAAATTTCTTGTAAAATTTCTTCCTTTGAAAAACACTTTGCTCTTAATTTCTTACGTCAGTCCAAATATATGATAACTCAATATATGTGGTATTATAGTTCCACAATGGATAGCCGGTAACGTTTGATGAAAACTAAAGAGAACACAAAATTCATGTTTTAAATACTTAAATTTGCTTTTTGAAATTATACTTTCCTTCGCTGTTTCATTAAAAAAATCTTAAGTCTACCATATAATGATCTTTAAAACAAGCTTTATGAAGGAAAACTTTAAGCGAAATAGACCATGACGTCATGTGCAGTTATATGAGCCAGAACAACACGAAGTGAAACCAAAGATAATTGACTTAACATGAGCTAGAATCATGTGTAATTATGAAACAATTGCCCAAATCAGTCACTTTTACAAAAAATCAAAAACTTATTTCCAAAAAATTTATTCGTGGAGCACACTATCAGTACAAAAATACATAATGAATTTCAAAGAATAATCTTCAACTTGCTCATTGATTCAGCGTATCAAATTCTGTGCATCTGGGTTTTTTTTCTGCCACATAAAATGAGCACGCAAACTCTATGTTTTATTAATACAGATTGTTCTTTGAAACGAAATTTCTAGCCATGGTAAACACACCAGTAGATAAAGTCACAATTTTTTGAGACCAAAAATGTTGAAGTTGAGATATGAGCTCAAATGCGAAAGCTATTCATTATCAGGTTAGCTTACTTATAGGATTGTTACACATGAAAATGGAGCATGATTTTCAACTTCCCTATGATTTGGAAAGTAGATATTTTAGAGTTAAATGATGCAATATTGTCATGTTTTTCTCTGTCGTGCAAATCTAAATGGAAATCTGTCGCCAATAACCCTCAATTTTCTCTAACGCAACATTATTTCTTAAAACATGTGAAATGTTCTTTTACAAGAAATATGATTATCCTGGCTTGATTGAAACGATATAATTAATGTGAAGAAACATGAAAATTCTTCATGCTCCATCTCTTAGGAAAACTCTTGCCTTCGAAATAGTTCATATTTACTCCAACAGAAATATTCCCCAAATCGAATCACTCCCTTTTCTCTGTTAGTAAAAACAAGATTTCTTCATATCATCCGAACAATGGGAATCATGGAAGAAAGAACGAAACAGATAGTGGTCTGCCCCTATCCACTCGCGTAGAAACCCGATCTCCAATAATGCTCCAGATGCACAGATAAATGTTCTTGGTAATGAGTTCTTTCAAGCGGGCTGTAATCTATCACTTCAGCAAAGGAAGTCAGGCTTCTCTTTTCCCATGACTGTTTTGTTTAATTCCCCGAATAATATGAATTTCTCCTTTGTTTTGTTAACTTGATTGCTAGAGTAATGCAATGTTAGTTGAAAGTAGTTAATAAAAAGCTGAGTCACCCAAAAGGCTAAAATGTTTCAAATGTTGAACTTTTTCTTTTATTTTTCTGTTATAAAATAAAAGCTGCTTCGCTCGTTCCTTAGATGTACCTTTTATGAGTATTTGGAAAAATTTCATTTTAATTTCATTTTGTAAACGAACGCTCCAAGACGTGAAAGAAAAAAAAATTCTGAACATTTACATTCTGTCTATGGCACTGATATTTTATTCAAAATGAAAAGCGGTAATTTTGATAAAATTACCCTAATTCTGTTCTAATAAACAAGAAAAATTTAGATATTTCATAGTATTTGTATAAAAAATAAGGAACATTCGAACAATAAAATTTAAATATTTCTACATTTCATTAAATTTAATTTTTTATACTTTAATTATGTGCTGTGTATAGAATGTCATGTTAATAAGTATTCTGAAAATTTTTAAAGTTGTGAATGCCATACATTTTTTGTAAGATGTACATAAATGTACGTGTATGAAAACACACGTCAATAAAGATTTGAATTTTTATTGCTCATGCAAAATATTTCATTTTTATAGATGTGATTTCTTAAGTAAATAGATCACCAAACACAGTGCTAAAATATGTCTT